>VDFB02356230.1:0-30899 GCA_007258455.2 Sequoia sempervirens | reverse complement strand
TTTGCTATACATTCAAGCATTCTCTTTCCCCCTACCCTTTGCTCTCTCCCCCCTCCTTTTAAGAATTTTGTTTGTCATAAAAGATTCACATTTCTGTCTCATTTACATAAATTTATCTAAAGCACTAGGAGTGAATAAAGATATGTAAAAGATGATGGATTGTGTCTAAACAACAACTTTCCATCTTATAGCTAATTAAATCCTTAATATTTGAATAGTTTAGAGCTCGAATAATGTTTGTATATGCATGTGTAGCAATAAGGGAGCCTATGTGAAGATTGAAATTTAAAACATCACTTTGGTATTTTCCGTGCGCAGTTGAAATGATATTTTGAGTAATACAAACCTACACACACATTGATAATTTTCGGCATTGCATTGAAGAAATTTTTTTCTCTTATACCTACCCTCGGCTAGACATGGAGGTATATAATATTGGTTTCTAGGTTTATTCTGTAAGTAGTTAATTTCAAAAATGAAGACTAAAATCTTCTTAATGTCTTGTGTTAGGTGTGAAAGCATATGAATCACTTATTGAAGGCACCATTTTGTATTCATCCAAAAACTGGTTTGTTCTTTTTTTTATGTTTCTTGCATGTATTTTTTTTAGGCTCTAGAGATGTAGCTCGACTCTTTCCTATGCACTTTTCATCTATTTTGATGATTACAGTAGATTGTCCTCATAATTTTTCATGTAGATATGTTTGTAACCTTATTTTCTACTAATTAATTTGCAAACCACTCACATATTAAGGACCATTTCACTAACTTGTAGTCATCCATTACTTCATATGTTGCAGGTTGTGTCTGTGTGCCAATAAATCCTAATGATTGCGAGAAATTTAATGCTACAAGTGTACCCAATCTTTCTCAAGTAAAAGTCTTACCTTATTTTATAGTACTTTAAATGGTTAATTGAAGGTGCTTCTTTAGATTTGAGATAGTTGAACCCTGGATTAAAATATGGTATTAGATGGGCAATATAATGATAAAACTGGAGGTCCATCGAACACAAATTACTTAACATAATTTACTGGACTATGAATTATGTTACAATTATAATTATTTCTCCTTTACCACCTTTGCATTAAAGATAGCAGATATTAAGTTCATTTACGTCCTCATGTATGTGTTAGTATTTTAATTTTGTTTAAGTTGTTCAAGAGCTTGATTAGGTCAAGAATATGTTCTACAAGCTCTATTCTCTTGACACTGCTCAACATTTTCCTACACATTTTCTCTTCAATCCAGACATTTCTTAACTCCTTCCCTTGTTAGCCCTTGGTTGTTCTCAAGTGTAATGCTTTTTCTATGCATCTTGCAGTCTGTATGTATGATCAGTCATCTCTTATAAAGTATGGATAACCTTTCATGGAATTGTTGTTGTAATTAGACAATTCCATTGTGAGAATAATCATTTAATTTGTATGGAAGTAAGTCTTTTTCATATTATTTGACTTGGTATTGTAAACTTGTCTTTGCAAAATTCTCTCAGGGGGAACAACAAAACTGTGATGATAGGTAGAGTTGTTTCTTAACTCCATCCCTTGTTAGCCCTTGCTTGTTCTCAAGTGTAATGCTTTTTCTATGCATCTTGCAGTCTGTATGTATGATCAGTCATCTCTTATGAAGCATGGATAACCTTTCATGGAATTGTTATTGTAATTAGACAATTGCCATTGTGAGAATAATCATTTAATTTGTATGGAAGTAAGTCTTTTTCATATTATTTGACTTGGTATTGTAAACTTGTCTTTGCAGGATTCTCTCGGGGGGAACAACAAAACTATGATGATAGGTAGAGTTGTTTCTTAAATCCTTCCCTTGTTAGCCCTTAGTTGTTCTCAAGTGTAATGCTTTTTCTATGCATCTTGCAGTCTGTATGTATGATCAGTCATCTCTTATGAAGCATGGATAACCTTTCATGGAATTGTTGTTGTAATTAGAGAATTGCCATTGTGAGAATAATCATTTAATTTGTATGGAAGTAAGTCTTTTTCATATTATTTGACTTGGTATTGTAAACTTGTCTTTGCAAGATTCTCTCAGGGGGAACAACAGAACTGTGATGATAGGTAGAGTTGTTTCTTAACTCCTTCCTGTTATGCCTTGCATAACCACCCCATTTTAAATTTGATTAAAATGGGACCCCTCTTTTGTTTCGCTCTTTGCATTTTTTCCCCCTTCATTTTTTTTGAGGTTTTGTTTTGCCTTGGCATGTGCTTAATATGCTTATCTTGTTGGCCCAAGTTTTTTTCCCAAGTTTAATATTGAAAATCTTATGTTTTGGGCTAAGTTCGGGTTTTCACCCTGGTTCGAGATTTTCCTGTTCATTCGGATTTTCCCAAACTTCTTTCAAACTCTAGTTTCTGGCTGCCGTTGGGGTTTTCACCCTGGTTCGGGATTTTTCGCCCCATCTGGATTTTCTTGGATTGTGTTCAGAATCTGACCCCGCCTATTTTACACTGCAATTTGGGAATTTTTGGCCTTCACGGAATTCTGCCTGGGCCGGATTTTTCTGAATTTCTGTCTGGCCGTTGGATTCCTGAACTTGGTTGTTTTTTCAAACTTTTTCCATTTTGCATTATCGTTTGCATTCTCCTAAGTTGGGATGTTCATCTTGTTATGATTTAGAGCGTTATGGTCTTGCTTCGAGTTTGATTTCCTGTGTGTTTGGGTTTTCATCAATTTGAGTGAAGTCGTGGTCGATGTTCGGGCTTTTGGTCAGGTTCAGGATTTTCCTGCCCATCCGAATTTTCCAAGATTCCTTCATTTGCCCAATTCCCTTCAATTTTTTGAAAGTTTGGAGTTTTGATCTCTTCATGGAATTCCGGTCCGGTCGGATTTTCTTGATTTCTTCCTCTCCCCTTCGTTTTCCCAGAATTCATGTTGTGTTGTCACTTTCGCAAAAATTCGGTCTGGCTAGATTTTTCTAGATTTTCTAGGAGGCGTTGTGAAGTGAAGAAATTTGGAAAAATTGATGAATCTAGTAATGAATGCTTAAACATATCTTGCTTTTGCTTGAGGAATTTCATTGTTGTATGCTGCTTATGTTCATTTTTTATGGAATGGGTTAATTTAATGGTTTTATCATGATTCTAAGCTAAAGCTTTGATGAAATGTTGTCAACAATTGGATTCTCACATTGGTGTTTGATGAATGCAGGTCGAATCTGCAAGGTGGCGGTTGGAATGGCTAAGAGAGAGACTGGGACAATAACGATGGGACAAATCTAAAGAATAATATCAATGCCATTGAATGGCGAACTAGGGTTTCACCTATGTCACTTGCAGACAGCTTGCATAAGACGTCCTTGATGATGAGGGACAAGATGGAGCAAGATATGGGTGACGTGGAGGAAACAGTTAATGCAAAGCTGCATTGAAAGTTGTGCTTCCTCATCATTTTGTTTTTGTTTCTCCTTCACGCATTTTGGTCTGTTTCTTACCTTTGGTCGGTGCCCTTGCATTTATTTCCCATTTTACTTTGTTTCAAACTCCTTCTAGGGCCGATGTGTTCTGTAACCGACTCATTTTGTAAACCCTAAAACGGGGCCGACGCATTTTTGACGTGTTTTGTATATATGGCACTTTGGCCTCTTTGTAAAGGGATTTTTTTTTTGGTAAGAGTTTTAGTTAGGGTTAGAAAATGGTTAGAAAACATGAGACCAGTTGTTAGAAGAAGGTTGAAGAAAGATTTAAAAGGTAGAACAAAGGTTAAAGAAAAGCAAGCTAGGGTTTTGCAGTAAGTTAGAAGTTTTTGCAGTTCAGTACGAAGGAATGACGAATCTTTCTGATTTTCTTAGCATAGGTGGAGATAATATGAAGACATGGTTTTTTGTACACTGGTGATCTTGCCAGATTTGTAAATGTTGCTTATCTATTTCATTAATAGTAGAAGCAGCCAGATTTAAAGCTACGTCATATTATGTTCTAGAATGGTATTTATTTTGGGTTAATCATTTGATTTGAAAAGCTTTCAAGGAATGAATTTTTTTATCTTATGTTTTTTTTAATGATGATTTGCAATCTACTGTTAAAGTTTGCACTGTGAATGAATGAAACTTTGTATCAATTACAGGTTAATTTTATTTTGTAGTTCTAGTTTAGGAATTCCTTGGAAGGCAACAAGTTTGATTAGTTGAATGAATCAACATTCTTTTTAGTTTAAAATCCTTAATCTATCTTTTTCTATTTCTTTAAAACCCCTGGTTAAAATAGGTTTAAATAGATGTTTGACCTTTTAACAATTCAGAACCTCAAAACCAGTAGGCCCCTTGAAAATTATAGCCATATTGACCACTTTGTGAAACAACAACGTTGTGAACCAACATCAAAGACCTTGGGAGGTGATTAATTTGATTACTGATTGTCTTTTTCAGGAGAGGTGAGATACTTTCATTTTTATCTTACTTGCATGTTGTGGGCCAATTTGGGACCTCAACAGTTATGGCGCTAGAAGGAGGGCCAAAAGAGAAAACTGGATAACATAGGGTTTTTCTCACCAAAGAGGTCCCATAGAGTTCTTCGATCTACTGAAAACCCACCACCTTTGGTAGAACTCAAGACCCCAATGAGGCACACGATTCATAGGACTGGCACAACCATTCCACCACCCTTGTCAGCTCCACTCACTCCACCAAGATTTTCACCAATTCCCTAGTGGATACCCATGAGGCCACCACCAAATCCACCTCAATTACCATTACAACTGGAACAACCCATCCAACAGCTAGTTCAACCCATCCAACAGCTGGCTCAACCTCCACCACCACCACCAATGGAATTTTTTCTGAATAATCCCTCTCCATTGGGGACTATTCCTGGAGGCTTTCATGATATGCCTAAGAATCCTGAGAGATTTTGTCCCAAATACATTCATGGCAAATCAAAGAGTGTTGAGGAGCACATACAAGCTTTTAAGGATGCTTGTACCAGAGCCCAGATAGCTCACCATGATGTGGTTTGTAGTTTTTTCCCTTATTCCTTAGGGGATATGGCATACAACTAGTACCTAAATCTTCCACAAGGTTCTATTCTAAGCTGGAAAGATCTGGAGAATGCTTTCATCAATCAGTTCAAAGTTTATGTGGATCCAGCCATTTTGTTCCATCAATTTGCTACCATTAGGAAGGAGCCATGTGAATCGCTACCCTTGTTCAATACAAAATCTCAACAAATGTATAGGAGGTTACAGGACCCCTATCTAGTTGTTGAGAATAGTGCCATTCAGGCATATTTTAGAGTTATAGACCCTTTGCTTGGCTTATTCCTACAATGGACTTATTAGCTTGCAGATATTGATTCTCTGTCTAAAGTTTATCATCTAGCCATCAAGCTACAACAACAAACTAGCTCTCAGCAAGGGAACTTGGGAGGAGGTTTTCCTTCTATGGGGTATCAGATGCCTAATCCCACTCCTTTATTCAATGTTGTCCCAGGAATGTCTCCTTCTCATTATGTCTGAGTTGTAGACTCAATCTCTTGTTCCATTCTTTGCCAATGGAGCTCCCGACTTCTCTCAAAAATCACAGGCTCATCACAGTCCACATGGTCATCATAATCAAGTTGGAATACCAAATCTTGTCGGTCAACCACCTATTGCTAAGAATGTTGAGAGTGAAAGGATAGTTCAACTCACAAACGAAGTGGAGACCCTAAAGAAAACTCTGTCTCAAGTCACAAATGACATGGCTCAGCTTAAACTAAACCCCTCTCAAAACCAAGGTAATTACCCCAATCAGAATAATAATAATCAGGGTAATTATCAAAACAACAACAATCATAGCCAGAGGAATTATCAAGGCCAAAACTTCACTAACCAAGGCTATCAAAATCAGAATAGAGGATATAACCAGAGGCCTAATAACAACAGAAAATGGAACACAGGGCCAAATAATGGTGGGGTTTCTCACAATTACCAAGCTAATAAGGACAGGCCACATACTACAAATGTGGCTGACCTCAATTTTGTGACTAACTGGTGCAAGCTACACGATACTGCAGCTCATTCTGAGGTGAACTGTCCTAAAATGGAGAAGGTTGTGAAGATGGCACAGGAAAATACCCAAACATTCCAAGGGAATTCAAATAAAGGAGGTGGCTCAATGGATACAGAAATGGCTTATGACCTCTTTGAAGAACCTTCATTCCCAATGCAGAGTGAGAATGAACCAGAAGAATATGGGTATGATGCTCAAGCATTTTAGATAAAGGGAGGACACTTCCTAAGAAACCAGAATAAGGGTTTGTTCACTACATCAGTACCACCTAACCACATGGTGCCTCTGAATCAGAATGCTGATAACAACCCTCCTCCACCTAAGGGTCCACCTGATTTCCCTAGCAAAGGTAATTCATCTGGTGTTTTCAAATATAATGCAAGTTATAATACAGGATTTGATATTGTTTTTGAGATGCAGAAACAAAAAACCTCTTTATCATACTTTGACATCCTAAAATGGTGCCCTTCCCAAAGAGATATAGTGCTGAAAGCTTTGGAAGAAGTTGATAAATCAAAAGGGAAAACCAAGGTGGCACCTACTGCAGACATGAACGCAGCTTTGTTCAGGAACAAGGTAGGGACCCCACCCTTTCTTTTAAGTTTGAGAATTTGTGGGAAGAATCTGCACAATTGTCTGCTAGATTCAGGGGTTTCTGGCAATGTTATGCCATTTTCTGTATGTAAGAAATTGGGATTGAATCTTGTCCAAACAAAAAAGAAGGTCATCCAGCTTGATAAAAAAGAGGTTAATGTAGTTGGAGAATTGAGAAATATACATGTGCAAGTAGGGTCTGACCCCAGGATCCTAACCAATATGGATATTCAGGTAGCAGGCATTCCTGAGACTTACGGTATGCTTTTGAGTAGAGATTTGATGAAGAGTATAGGGGGACATCTCTCCCTTGACTTTTCACATATGTGGCTACCATGGAGGGGAATGCCTACCTAGATTAGGATTGAGAGTGAACCTTGCCTTAAACACATCATTACTGAGTATGACTGTCCCAATGAGGTAGCTTATTTTGAAACTGAGATAGGGGTTTATAAAAGAGAGTAATTTTGACTCTTTCGGTTCTTGATTCTAATGATTCACCAATACAAGAGTTTTTTTGATCCCATGATTAGTGTAAACCAGAAGGTATTGATCAGGAAGCTACAACAGGATCAACTGGTTGTAGGGGAAGATATCGATTTGTGGAGTCTTCTACTCCCAAATTGGTGCAAGGTGCACTACCAAAATCATTTGGAATTGATTTGCCAACCCTACATTAGTGTTCTAAATCATGTTTGTCAAACTGAAGAAACTAGCTCAAGTCACCTTGAGACCATTTTAGATCACTTCTCATTTGAAGCCAAAAATGCAATAATGTTAACCAGGGATAATATACTTTATGAGGAAGTTCCTCCTCAAACTGAACTTACCCCGATCATGATACCGAACCAACATAGTTGCATTGAACAACCCCAAGGTTTGCTTGATACCCCTGCACTCACAAGTATACCAAAACCCAAAGAGTTAACCACATATATAGATAACGGTCAGAAAGATATCCTAGAACTACATGATATATCTGAGCGAGAATTGGATATTGCACCTGATGAACCTATTAAACAACCATTCCCAATATTTGATGCAAAAGATCAAGTGGCCCCACCTATGGTTCACCTTATCCAAAAACTTACAACAATCTCAAAGGGATCAACCCCAGCTCATTATCAGCTATGGACCCTCACATTTAATGGATCCAAATCTAAGGCAGGGTGTGGTGCTGGAATTGAGTTAACCAGCCCAAAAGGGAAAACATTTTTTGCTTCTTACAGGTTACAGTTTGGATGCACTAACAATATAGCAGAATATGAAGCATTAATTCAAGGACTGATGTTCACACATCAGAAGAAGGTCAATGCCTTCATGGTCAAAGGAGATTCAGAAGTGATTATCAAGCAAGTATGCAGCCAGTACACATGTCACAATAAAAGGCTGGCAGCTTATAGAAATCGGGTGTGGAACCTTATTGAAGACTTTGATGCTTTTGGGATTAGTTTGATCCCTAGAGAGGACAATCAAATAGTTGATTCATTAGCTGTTGCTGCAAGTACCCTGGAGCCCATGCAAGACTCCAAACTCAAGAGATTCTCAGTGGAATTGATATCCACCCTGGCTGTCCCTGATAATGTCAGGAACTTTCAAGTCTTTCACGATGATCGACATATCCTTGCTTTTCTAGCAAGCTCAGATGTTTTCAAAGGATAGATCATCGATGAGTCTGATAGGGATCAAGGAGACTGGAACCCCGAAGATTGCGATACAGAAGGTGTCATCAATTTAAAAAGTAATAGCATTCCCAAGGGAATGGTGGCCTTAGAAAGAATTTTTGATTTAGATTCAAGAGCTCAGGAAAAGGTATCAACCGAAGATAAAGGAGGTGAATATGAAATTGTTAACTTAGCTGACTCTGGCCCTGAAAAGAATGTTTACATAGGGAAAACCTGCCTTGAAGCAATTAGAGAAGATATATTGAGGGCACTGAAGAAGGATATTATTGCAATAGCTCGAGGGTATGAAGATCTAAAAACATTTGATACTTCTATGATAACTCATACTATTCCTTTGAAGCCTGAAGCTAAACCATTTTGGTAGAAACATTGTCCTGTCAACGCCCTGATTGAACCACTCATCTTTAAGGAAGTTCAAAAATTGCTTTCTGCAAGAATAATCTTCCCTGTGCAACATTCAACATGGGTGGCTAACTTGGTTCCAGTTCATAAGAAGAATGGAGAGATCATGCTATGTGTAGATTTTAGGAATCTGAATAGAGCTTCGGAAAAAGACAACTACCCACTCCCTTCTCTGGACGAAGTCTTGCAAACTGTCAATGGGTCTTAGATGATGTCATTCCTAGATGGTTATTCTGGATATAATCAGGTGATCATTAATTATGAAGACAGAATGAAGACAACCTTCACTACTAAGTGGGGAACATTTTCTTACAGGAGGATGCCATTTGGTTTGATAAACGCTGGAGCAACCTTTCAGCGTGCCATGGACGTAGCGTTCAAAGATTTGATTGGTAAATGCATCGTCATTTATATGTATGACCTGACAGTATTCTCTAAAGATAGACTAAACCATGCTACAGACTTGGCTAAAGTTCTTGAAAGATGTATCCAATATGGTGTTTCTTTGAATCCTAAAAAGTGTGTGTTCGGGGTTTCTAAAGGGAAACTTTTGGGACACATAATCTCGGAAAGAGGGATATCGATAGATCCAGACCGAGTTGAGTCTATTCTGAAGTTAACAATGCCAGGAAGTAAGAAGGAGATGAGATCTTTCTTTGGAAAGATCAACTTTGTGAGAAAGTTTATCACAGGTTTCGCAGAGATTGTTGAACCTTTGAACGAAATGATGAAGAAAGATGCTAGAATAGAATGGAGTAATGAGGCAAGGCTGCCTTTTCCCAGGTTAAGCAATCCATTTTAGAGGCACCATACCTCACTATTCCTAACTACTTGAAGCCATTTTATATTTACTTTTTTTCTTCTGAGCACTCATGTGCAGCTGTCCTGACACAACGAAGAGAGGAGGGGGATGAAAGGCCAATTGCCTTCATGAGCTCTCTATTTAAGAATGTTGAAGTCAAGTACCCACCTCTTGAGAAACAAGCTTTTGCGTTGGTCAGGGCTATCAAGAAGTTCATGCATTATATCCTTCGAAGTCAGATTATTGTTGTGGTTCTTGATGCTGCTGTGAAGTCTCTACTTATGCAGAGTGAGTTGAGAGAACAAAGGGGGAAATAGATGGCTATTTTGCAGGAGTTTGATCTAGAGATTCACCCTATGAAACTTGTCTGAGGTCAAGGCCTATCTAAAGCAACGGATGATGCTGGTAAGAACATTACTTGTCAATAGTACACAACACAGTCCTTTTCTAATGACCCTTAGTACGCTGATATTATTTATTTCATGCTCAATAATCGGTACCCAGAGGGAATGAATACAACTCAGAGGAGAGCACTGAGAATGAAAAGATCCCATTATATGCTCAAAGGAGGATTGTTATACATAAAGAATTTTGAGGGAGTTTATCTACGATGCCTTGATCAACAAGAAGCTAGGCATGCAATCACTGAATTTCATGGGAAACATGGCACGGGTCACAGTTCTGCAAATTCTTTAGCACATCAGATTATCAGATCCAGTTATTATTGGGCATGTGTGTTTAAGGATTCCCACCAACATATAAGGACATGTCATACATGTCAAACTTATGCATCAAGAGAGTGTCATCCAGCCATGCCATTGTAGCCTGTTTATGAGATAAGGCCATTTTCTCAATGGGCACTTGATTTTATTGGGGTAATTAACCCAAATTCTTCTACACGACATAAATTCATTTTGACTTCCATAGATTATTGCACAAGATGGAAAAAAGCTATACCTTGCAAGAATAACACAATAGAGGTAGTAATCAAGTTCCTCACTGAATGCATTACAACCAGGTTTGGAGTACCCTTTGCATTGGTATGTGACAATGGCCCTACCTTTTCTTCTACTAATTTCATTTCATGGGATTATGATCATAAGATTGTTTTAAAGTATTCTTCAAATTATTATCCACAAGGAAATGGAGTTGCAGAATCAACTAATAAGAATCTCCTAGGAGTAATCAAAAAACTATTAGAGAACAATCCTAGAGATTGGCATACCCAGTTAAGATTTGCATTATGGGCAGATAGGACTAGGATCAAGGCTGCGTTAAAAACTTCACCATTTAAGCTAGTGTATGGCCAAGAACCCGTGCTCCCAATTCACTTGCAAATACCTGTCTTAAATTTTATGCAAGAATTTTACTCTAGTGATGATAGGATTGAGGTAAGGTTAGTTGGCTTGCTGAAATTAGAAGAGCAGAGAGATGCTGCTTTGCAGCAATTCTTTAGGCACCAGGCTGTTGTCAAATGTTGGTTTGACAAAAGAGCCAAAATCAAGGCTTTTAGGATATCAGACCTTGTGCTGTTGTGGGATAAGGCTAATGAAAAGAAGGGTGACCACCAGAAGTTTGATAAGCTTTGGTTGGGTCCCTATCAAATTGCTGAAATCCTAGGAGAAAGTGCTTTCCGGCTGAGTAGTTTAACAGGAGAACCTGTTCCATTGCCTGTCAATGGACAATTTCTCAAACATTATTTTGGATCGTAAAAGGTTTGGTATTTTTTTGGGTTGTACATATGTAAATTGTTTGTTGTTCCTTTCTTTTTGTCTTTTCCTTTTGTTTTCTTTTTGCTTTTTGTTCCTTTGTTTCCTTTATGGGCCCCTTCATTTTATCCAGTTAAGTAAAGGGGGTTGTTATTTGAAGTATACTTTGGTTACTAGGAGAGAAGTTGGTTTAGATATTTTCAAGTTTTCTGATTGGATGATTTTGTCCTAAATTCATTGTTTTATGTCCATTGTCAATGAGAGTTGTGGAAAGTCATTAAGAACAAGGTGTAAAGTAAGCAATCTTCACTAGCTACTATTTAATCTATCACAAATCATCAAAAATATCTCCTTTTGTAATGGTATATTTGTCTTGGGACGATGGTGCTGCAAGATTTGAGTGAAAAATTCGATTCTCCAGATGTTGTTATGAGGTCCATGGTAGTTTTCAACCCAGTACAGATGTTGGACATCTAACATATTGAGAAGGACTTGAATGAAAGAACTTCAAGAAAAAAAAAGAGAAAAGAGAACTATCTAAGAAAAGAAAACTCAATGCTGAATGGATGATTCCAATATCTTTACTGGGGCTATGGACGCCTGACTGGCAGTAGAGAAATGTTGTGAGAGAACTAGAGGTATCTTCGTCAAAACTATGGATGCTTGACTGGTAGCAGAGCAATGCCCAAAATATCATTGCACAACAGCTAAAGGGAATCAACTCATGTAGTTCAAATCTTGCACATTATTGTTCAAAAGATGAGGAAAACTTTGTAAAAGGATGCTGCACCATCAAGCACACACATAGATTCAGGGGTAGCCAGTGTTGGTTTATATTTGAGATTCTAGCTCAACCTTGTTTGCCTAGACTGACCCAACTGGAATTGTGGTGTCCATAAACTAGGAGTTATGGGTAATTGAATCCTTCAGTTTCTTGAAAATGGTTAAACCATTTTCCTAGCCAAGTCGCCAATTGTTATGCCTTGCATAACCACCCCATTTTAAATTTGATTAAAATGGGACCCCTCTTTTGTTTCACTCTTTGCATTTTTTCCCCCTTCATTTTTTTTGAGGTTTTGTTTTGCCTTGGCATGTGCTTAATATGCTTATCTTGCTGGCCCAAGTGTTTTTCCCAAGTTTAATATTGAAAATCTTATGTTTTGGGCTAAGTTTAGGTTTTTACCCTAGTTCGGGATTTTGCGCCCCATCTGGATTTTCCCGGATTGTGTTCAGAATCCGACCCCGCCTGTTTTACGCTGCAATTCAGGAATTTTTGGCCTTCGTGGAATTCCGCCTAGGCCGGATTTTTCCAAATTTTTGTCTAGTCGTCAGATTCCCGAACTTGGTTATTTTTTCAAACTTTTTCCATTTTGCGTTATCGTTTGCATTCTCCTAAGTTGGGATGTTCATCTTGTTATGCTTCAGAGTGTTATGGTCTTGCTTGGAGTTCGATTTCCTGTGTTTTTGGGTTTTAGTCAATTTGAGTGAAGTTATGGTTGGTGTTCAGGCTTTTTGTCAGGTTCTAGATTTTCCTGCCCATCTGGATTTTCCTGGATTCCTTCATTTGCCCAGTTCCCTTCAATTTTCTGAAAGTTTGGAGTTTTGATCTCTTCGTGGAATTCCGGTCCGGTCGGATTTTCCCGATTTCTTCCTCTCCCCTTTGTTTTCCTAGAATTCATGTTGTGTTGTCACTTTCACGGAAATCCGGTCTGGCTGGATTTTTCCATATTTTCTAGGAGGTGCTGTGAAGTGAAGAAATTTGGTAAAATTGATGAATCTAGTAATGACTGCTTAAACATATCTTGCTTTTTCTTGAGGAATTTCACTGTTCTATGCTGCTTATGTTCATTTTTTATGGAATGCGTTAATTTAATGGTTTTATCATGATTCTAAGCTAACACTTTGATGAAATGTTGTCAACAATCAGATTCTCACATTGGTGTTTGATGAATGCAGGCTGAATCTGCAAGGCGGCGACTAGAATGGCTAAGAGAGATCGATTGGGACAATAACGATGGGACAGATCTGAAGAATAATATCAATGCCATTGAATCGCGAACTAGGGTTTCGCCTATGTCACTTGAAGACAGCTTGCAAAAGATGTCTTTGATGATGAGGGACAAGATGGAGCAAGATATGGGTGACGTGGAGGAAGCAGTTAATGCAAAGCTGCGTCGAAAGTCGTGCTTCCTCATCATTTCATTTTTGTTTCTCCTTCACACGTTTTGGTCTATTTCTTACCTTTGTTCAGTGCCCTTACATTTATTGCCCATCTGACTTTGTTTCAAACTCCTTCTAGGGCCGACGTGTTCTGCAACTGACTCATTTTGTAAACCCTAAAACGGGGCCGACGCATTTTTGACGTGTTTTGTATATATGGCACTTTGGCATCTTTGTAAAGGGATCTTTTTTTTTGGTAAGAGTTTTAGTTAGGGTTAGAAAAGGGTTAGAAAATGTGAGACCAATTGTCAGAAGAAGGTTGAAGAAAGATTCAAAAGGTAGAACAAAGGTTAAAGAAAAGCAAGCTAGGGTTTTGCAGTAAGTCAGAAGTTTTTGCAGTTCAGTAGGAAGGAATGACAAATCTTTTTGATTTTCTTAGCATAGGTGGAGATAATCTGAAGACATGGTTTTTTGTACACTGGTGATCTTGCCAGATTTGTAAATGTTGCTTATCTGTTTCATTAATAGTAGAAGTAGCCAGATTTAAAGCTACTTCATATTATGTTCTAGAATGGTATTTATTTTGGGTTAATCATTTGATTTGAAAAGCTTTCAAGGAATGAATTTTTTTTATCTTATGTTTTGTTTGAATGATGATTTGCAATCTACTGTTAAAGTTTGCACTGTGAATGAATGAAACTTTGTATCAATTACAGGTTAATTTTATTCTGTAGTTCTAGTTTAGGAATTCCTTGGAAGGAAACAAGTCTGATTAGTTGAATGAATCAACATTCTTTTCAGTTTAAAAGCCTTAATCTATCTTTTTCAATTTCTTTAAAACCCCTGGTTAAAATAGGTTTAAATAGATGTTTGACCTTGTAACAATTTAGAAGCTGAAAACCAGCAGGTCCCTTGAAAATTACAACCATATTGATCACTTTGTGAAACAACAACGTTGTGAACCAACATCAAAGACCTTGAGAGGCGATCAGTTTGATTACTGATTGTCTTTTTCAGGAGAGGTGAGATACTTTCATTTTTATCTTACCTGCATGTTGTGGGTCAATTTGGCACCTCAACACTTCCCTTGTTAGCCCTTGGTTGTTCTCAAGTGTAATGCTTTTTTATGCATCTTGTAGTCTGTATGTATGATCAATCATCTCTTATGAAGCATGGATAACCTTTCATGGAATTGTTGTTGTAATTAGACAATTTACATTGTGAGAATAATCATTTAATTTATATGGAAGTAAGTCTTTTTCATATTATTTGACTTGGTATTGTAAACTTGTAAATTGCAGGATTCTCTCAGGGGGAATAGCAGAACTGTGATGATAGGTAGAGTTGTTTCTTAACTCCTTCCCTTGTTAGCCCTTGGTTGTTCTCAAGTGTAATGCTTTTTCTATGCATCTTGCAGTCTGTATGTATGATCAATCATCTCTTATGAAGCATGGATAACCTTTCATGGAATTGTTGTTGTAATTAGACAATTTCCATTGTGAGAATAATCATTTAATTTGTATGGAAGTAAGTCTTTTTCATATTATTTAACTTGGTATTGTAAACTTGTCTTTGTGGGATTCTCTCGGGGAACAATAGAACTGTGATGATAGGTAGAGTTGTTTCTTAACTCCTTCCCTTGTTATCCCTTGGTTGTTCTCAAGTGTAATGCTTTTTCTATTCATCTTGTTTTCTGTATGTATGATCAGTCATCTCTTATGAAGCATGGATAACCTTTCATGGAATTGTTGTTGTAATTAGACAATTTCCATTGTGAGAATAATCATTTAATTTGTATGGAAGTAAGTCTTTTTCATATTATTTGACTTGGTATTGTAAACTTGTCTTTGTAGGATTCTCTCGAGGGGAACAATAGAACTGTGATGATAGGTAGAGTTGTTTCTTAACTCCTTCCCTTGTTAGCCCTTGGTTGTTTTCAAGTGTAATGCTTTTTCTATGCATCTTGCAGTCTGTATGTATGATCAATCATCTCTTATGAAGCATGGATAACCTTTCATGAATTGTTGTTGTAATTAGACAATTGCCATTGTGAGAATAATCATTTAATTTGTATGGAAGTAAGTCTTTTTCATATTATTTGACTTGGTATTGTAAACTTGTCTTTGCAAGATTCTCTTGAGGGGAACAACAGAACTGTGATGATAGGTAGAGTTGTACAACACCATAAATCATTTGGCATTATCAATATATTGCTTATAGAATACTCTGTGCAAGTAAAATGGAATGTGCAATGACAATTGGTCTCAAATTCAAATCTGAATATAAGTACATTATACACAAGAAGATGGTATCTATTCTATGATTTAAAGAACCCCAAAATAAGAAAATTAATAGGTTCCATTTGTTTACTTGCTCTTCAAAACTTGTTTAATCGGTGAGACCCTCAAAATGTCTTGTTGATAACCAATAGTGTTCAAAACTCCTAAAGAGGTCAGATCGGTGTGACATTGGATATGTCTTGCTGATGGAAGTCATTGGCAAGACATGGGCTATTAGAGTGAGTTTTCTATCATGTACCGATGATTGATCTCTCACCAATGGGTTCGCTTCGGTGGTCATCGCCAAGAGTCTTCGCGATGGTACATTTCAACGAATATTTTTTTTATAAAAAAATTGCATTGTTTTGTCGCAATTTCAACGAAAACCACCGACGAATCACTGAAAAGGTCCGACGAAGTTGCTATAGCTGCAACGAAGGCTTCGTCATAACTCCTTTCCCAATTCGTTGCAATTTCGATGAAGTCCACCGACGAATCACAGAAAAGGTCCGACGAAGTTGCTTAGCTGCAATGAAGGCTTTGTCATAACACCTTGCCCATTTCGTCGCAATTTCAACGAAGGACACCGACGAATCATAGAAAAGGTCCGACAAAGTTGCTTAGCTGCGACGAAGGCTTCATCATAACTCCTTGCCCATTTCATCGCAATGTCGACGAAGGCCACCGACGAATCACATAAAAGGTCCAACGAAGTTGCTTAGCTACGACGAAGGCTTCATCGTAACTCCTTGCCCATTTCATCACAATTTCGACGAATGCTACCGATGAATCACATAAAAGGTCTGACGAAGTTGCTTAGTTGTGACGAAAGCTTCGTCATAACTCCTTGCCCATTTCGTCGAAATGGCGATGAACTTTTGGTGTTGTTTCGACGCTTCGGAAGAGCCATTGCAATTGCATTTTGGTTGTAATTCGTCGGTGGATACACAAATTTTTCGTCGATATTCCAACAAACATCCAAGTCATTTTATGATGCCAATGACCAACGAATCTGCGCCGTTATTTTGATGTTTAACGCGTCATCAGAATTTTGACAAAAAAATAGCGACGAAATTGTTTTCATCATTTCGTCACTTTTCTAACAAATATTTGTCGAACGACCGACGAACGTTCTTTGGAAAATGGAGCCAAATTCAGTAGTGTGAGTTGTGTAAGAAGAGTTTTATTATATTGATTTGAATGCAAGAGGTTGTTATCAGGTCCTAGTTAGTTTTGGTGTATCACCTTAGGTATTTTCAGTTATGTTCGTGTTTCATGCATTTCTTACCCTTTAACTCATAAATCATTAGTTAGGTGGCATCAAAAGGGGAGCCAACCCATAATCTGGAGGTTTGTTTCGAATAGGACACCCACAACCTGAAAGCAATCCCATGTTACATCCAAACCTACTAAGTTCATTCACAGCTTGGCATTATGGTGCAAATTTGGATCACTAACACCAACCACCTAAAACTCATGAGTTTTCCACAAGATACTTTCTCCAATGGGTTTTTCTCCACTAAAGAAAACACAAACACAAAGCTCTATGAGAAAATATCAAAGATTCAAGTTGCAAATGAAAAACTTCTAGATATTTGTATGCTTCATGCCCAAAATAGGCACCCAAATTCTAACGCATTCCTTTAAAATATTCTCCAAGGTGGATTCCATATTTAGGATATTAAATAGTTTTCATATGTGTCATAATATTTCTTATAGCCTATCATAGATGCTAATTCAAAATTAGAAATTAATTGACACTGTTGAATCTTGGAGTACTCACACCCCACCTATGTTGGCACCACAAAATAATTAATTATGTTCGAAGGAAGATTGCACTAGGACAATATAAGTATTAGATAAATAATATTTCCCAATGTGTCTCATTACCTTTGACTTACTATTTTTGGAAAGTGGAAACTTAATATTTATAGTAAGTGCTATTTGGGAAAAAGAGACATGACAAAATATTAAAACTTTGATGTGCTATTCACTCATAAATATTTTATTGTAATATTTCTTGTAAAAGAAGTTGATGAACTTATTCTTATTCATGTTTAGGTGTTTGATGACAAACTAGTAAATAACTACATAATTAGTTGTGGTGGGATGTGATAATCTGTAGTGAGTTTTAGATGTTTTGGTTTAGAAAGGAGAGTTTTTTAAGATTGGTGTTTCTATGTTCCTAATCGCAAGTCATTTGGAGGAGAACTCACAACTACATAATTTGTATAAGTATATCATTAGAGTTTGTATGATAGTGTAGGTGCAATTGTAATATTATTGGAGTACACACATTAATGATTGGGACTGTGATGATATTCAAGGGGATGCTCAAAGGTATTGCAAGTAGCTAGAAGCAATTACGAGTTTGTCAGATCCTATTATAATCTATGAATATTGTTTGGTTGTAGTGCAAGTAGACATGTGTGTAGTTTAGGTGAATAAAATTCAACAAACTTTGACCAAGTATGTGCAAGAATAAATTATTATGTATGATGATCATCCATATGGAGAATTCATGTTTCATGCAATGTATGAAATTTTGATGTCATGATATGATCTTGAGATGTTTTTGTGATTGTTGATAATACAAGGTTGGATTAGTTGGATGTTGGTTTGATGTGTTGTATCTTGAAGGTGTGAAGTCTTAGTTGAAGGTTGTACACTGTTATTTTACATATTGAGAGTATATGTGAAAGAGGTCTATTGTATTAGATGTAAATTTCTTGAATAATATAATTATAAATATTCTTTTTCTAGTGAGTTTTTCTTGTAAGGGTTATCCACATAAAATTATGTCTCATATGTGCATGTGACTTGTGTATTATTCCCTATGTTTCCTTTAATGTTTCTTAATTGAATTGTATAAAAAACATAACTATATTTGATCACATAATCTTAAGGTGTTCCAATATCTGAATCTATTACTTGACTATATTATGGATTGAACTACCAAAATTTTGTACTTTTGTACTTTTACTTATGCATTGATGTTAGTTTTAAACATCCATTCACAACCAAAGGGTTTTCTTCTAGCAAACAACTTGAACAAATTCCATGACTTTATTTTGTCCAAGGCCTTCTTTTCTTCATCTATGTTCTTCTAAACTTTCCTTTGAATTAAGTGCCTCTCTAAACAATTCTAAGATTATTATTGCTAAATGTTTTTGGATTAGATTGTGTCAGTATTTTTGCATCATAATTCTAAAATTAACATTAATGGAAGATACAAAAAAGTAGAATAAAAATTGTGTCAACTATACCTTTTTGGGTGCCTTCTTTATTGAGTAGATCTTCTCAAGATTGGAGTATAAGGTTCATTCTCTTTTATTTCAACTTCTTTTATTAATCCATACATAAATTTGATTCTTTATTTTATTTGAAACTACACCTTTTTGGCTATTCCTTTTTGGCCTATTCTTATAGTTGAGTATTTTAAACCTCTCTATAGACTAAATTATAAGTATAAACAATTTTATTTTTTTCTAGATTCCAAATCTTATATCCTTTTATAACATGACTATAGGCCCAATAAAGATACTCTTCTCTACATTATAATTCACCTTTTTTCTTCTTTCCATTTGAACATGTATGCAAGCACCACAACAAAAAAACTACAATGTTGAAGAGAAGGATCCTTAAGTAATCCTTTTCTTTTATGAATTTCTGTAAAAAAGAGTTGAGGTAAGTGATTGATTGATTAGTATTTACTATTTCTACCATTAATTTATGTTCTAAAATTATAACATTGAGCATAATCCTTGAAGTTTCCATTAACATCCTATGCATTCTTTCTACAAATCTATTTTCCTATGGTGTATATGGAGTTATACTTTTACCTTATTATTTTGCATTGTTTACAAAATAATTCAAATTCATTTGATAACAAATATCCACCATTATCTATATTCAACATGTATTTATCTTCTTCTCTACCTAGTTTTCTACAAGAACCTTGAATTTATTGAAAAACCTCACATTTTAATTTAAGGAAACATACCCATGTTTTCTTGGAGAAACCATCTATCAAAGCAACAAAAAACACATATTTTCCTAGTGATAGAACATGGACAATTCTAAACACATCACTATATATTAACTACAAAATTAATTTAGCCATACCATCAACATGCAAAGAGTAAATGTCTTTCTCATTAACGATCATTTCTCTCATGCCAAAGCATTGTCTTCTCCACATACACCATATGTGTTCCAACCTTAGGAGAAAAAAGCTATCATATCTATCACAAATAGTGATTTCCTTAAGCTTAAACAATATCCTTGTGCTAACACCTATTACTCATACCATTTCTCTTTGAACCATCTTGTAGCTATGTCTGTTACATATTAATTACACACTTACATCATTCACTTTGGTCAAATTCTTAGCCAATCCTATAATATAAAAAACCCCAAGGAGGGTTTCTCACCCTTCCATATTTAAAATTTTGCTTCAATTTTCCACACCTTATGATCTTATATGATGATTTATTTTTGAACAAGACACCATTTCCATTATAACATTTATACTCACAAAACCACTCCTTGTGAAGAGTTATATGAAAAGAAGCACTCAAATCAATTAACCATGCGCACCATCATGATGTGTACTTGAAGACATCACTTATAAATTTGGGCTACTTCTCTAATGTCATTTATTTTAATTGAATATGTTGTGTATACATCCCTTGCTTCTTTAGTGAAGGTCCTTGTTTTACTTGAAGATGTTAGGTATGCGTCCCTTATTTTTCAATGGAGGTATTTATTTCTATGGAAAGGACATTGTCACGTGCCTTTGTCAACCTTTTAAATTCTAATCTAATTCTCATAATGCTCAATTTTACCATAATTCCAACATTTCTTCACGGGTCTTCATAGATTTTTAGATCTACCTCTTGACTTTGATTGTATATCCCTTGACATATTTTTATTTTTCTCTTAGGAATCACCTCTCACATACAATGAAAACTTTATTAAATCCTCAAGATTTTTCCACTTTTTACATTAATATCAAGGACGTGACTGCCCTCTCAAACATTAAATTAGATGTTCTACTAATGGCTAAAGCACGATCATCTCATGAATCTAACAAAGTACACAATAAAGGAATACACTTCATTTTAACAAATCAATTAAGGCTAATTGACTTACCACAATGTTGAAAGCATTCAAATGCTTTGTCCTAGAGTTACCATTATCCCTCATAAGAGAATGTATCTTCTTTCAAAGATTTTTCACTAGGGATATTGTTTGATATAAAGATCCTATTTTATGTCATAGAACTTTCTTAGAGCTAGCTTCTCCCAAGATATTCACAATATCAAATATGAAATAACAACTAAGTTAAACTTCTCACTTTCCTATCCATCTTCATTTAATACTTTTTTGTCACACCTCAAAAAGCTCCTTTCTTGACATAATAACTCACTGATCTATGTCCACAAGATCTTCCAAGTCAAGCAAACCTCTAATTTGATGGTCTATATGTCTATTTTTTGCATTTTAGACCGTATATTACAACTTAAAAATTTATTATACCATATTATTTGACTTGCTATATTTTTATATAATAGTAAATATGCCACTTAAAATTATTATTAAATTGTAAAAATTAATTTATTATATATATATAAAAGTTGAGAATCTTTTCAAAGATGGAATAATTCTTTTTAATTTTAGTTAATCTTTTTAAAGATGGAATAATTCTTTTTAATTTTAGATATATATATATATATATATATATATATATATATAAGTTTAGAATCTTTTTAAAGATGGAATAATTCTTTCTAATTTTAATTATCATTACTTTATATTAAATATAGTTCTTTCTATTTTTTAAAATATTTTTAACAATAAATTTAAGATTTTGAAATTTTTACTAATAATTATCATTGTTTTATATTAATATATATGATTTATAATATTTATTATAAAAATATATATTAATTCAAAATCTTTTCAAAATAAAATATAATTTTTTAAAAACTTTTTGAATATTTTAACAAGATTTACTTTTTATATGAATTTAGAATAAAGTAAATTTAAGATTTTTACATTTATTTTTAATTATCAATATTTTCTAATTTTATATATTTTTAATATATATAGGATATCCATATGAATAATAACATAACAAGAATTTTTAGTTTTTTCAACATTTATTCGCGAGCTTTGATTTTTTTCAAGATAATGCATTTATGTTTTATTGTGAGCATTTTGAAATTTTATTTGGCTTTTACAAATAATTTATGTTTTTAGATAGATGGATTTAAGGATTAAATTATAAAAAAAATTAGCATTTATTTTTGGCAACTTTGATTTTTTTCAAGATACAACATTTGTGTTTTATTGATGAACATGTTGAAATTTTATTTGGCTTTTACAAATAATTTATCGTTTTAGATGGATGAAGATAGATGAATTTAAAGGGGTGGTCAATTCTAACACCCAACTAATAATTTATTATTTCAACACATAACTATTTGATCATTAAAAATACTAATGTTTAACTGTACTAAATTTATTGTTTTTTAATGCTCAACTGGCTACTATTTGCATGTAATGATTATCTTAACTGGCAAGATTTCGGTTGATCTGCATGTTATTTTCCAAATAAATTATATTACAATCTGGACTAACACAACCATTTTTAAAGATAATTTAGGATCCTTTATTGATGGAGCAACACACAGATTTCATTGTGGTTCTAAAAACAAATAAAATAAAATAATAACAGTGCCCATAGATAACTAAATAGGGCAAAGGAAAATGGAAATACATTCTGATGATAGATCACTGAAACATTGATGCAAAACACTCTCACACAATCTAATCCAGAAATTGTTGTAATTAAATGATATGAATTGTGGAAATTTGATATCATTGAATGGAAATACAATTAAGGAACCCTAAACAACCATGAAAATGAGATCTAAGTGCATGGGCGAAAGCTTAGAGGCATTGATAGACAGTTCCTCACATTGAACATAAACAGGTGAGCTTGTGGCCATACATTCAACTCCCCAATATCTATATCTATTGAAATTATATGGATGACATAACCCTCTCTTTTCTGAATCACCCAAATATAATCCCCCCAACACAAATCGCTTTAGGAGACAAAGAAATGGGTAGTACAAAAGCTTCATATTTAGATCTCTAGTGCAAGGCAAGCTCATCAAACTCATAAAAAAAATAAAGCATGTATAATTGGTTTACTTTTACAAACCATTATCATTCTCCCCTTGTACATAACAATTCCCAAGGTTTGGTCCATTACACCTTGCAAACCCAAAGTATAAAGAAACTTGCTGTTGCAATCTCCATTCAGATCATGCATACCCACATATACCCATTTTTAGAAAAACAATAGATTTTTTTTATTCTGCACTAAAATGCTTGGAAGAAAGCTAATTGTCATACTTCCTTTCACTCTTTCACCCAAGTGAACGTCTCTAATTTCCCATCTTTGTTATGCAGATCTATAAATCAAAACAACAAATTTCTTTTTTCTTAGAAGATAAGGACATCTAATAATAACAATTATCTGATAACTCGCGTGCAACCACATCATCATGATATCTTTTCATGTAGAAGGAAATCCTGCTCTTTTTGGTTACCCTTGCATCTTCAAGACTATGGAATTGCATTGCCAATGGATTCATCACTCGAAGGGTTCCATTTCTCGTACAACTATAAACCAAGAGTCCCCCATCTCCATATCTGAGAAACCATTGCAACTCATGCATTTCCACTCTTGATTAAACATTTTGTTGAATCTTAGCCTTGTTCTGACATCAAAGAGTGCAAGCCCATTAGAAGACCGACTTGTTTCTTCATAACAATCCATGACCAACCACATTTGCATGTTACTCTGCTCCCACAGATTATGAAAGTGACCAGAGCTAGAAATAATAGTTTTCCATGCAGAACAAATGATTTGAAATTGGAACAAAGTATGAAGAGGAAGTTTACAAAATATTATATTCAAGATGTCCTCTGGAATATGACTTGAGCCATCCTCTCTCCATGGCTCAACTGCCCTGATAATCCTATTCCAACTTAATCTCATTTTCTTAAGGGAAAGCTAATCGGTAGGAAGTCCTCTAAGTGTACATGAACTTTCACCTATCTTCCCTGCATCCATTGATTTCCCCTTGCCATCCTCTCTCCATGGCTCCTTACTTGTACTTGAATCTCTTTGAAAAATATCCCCTTCTTTTTCTTCACCGATTCTCATTCTCTTACTACCATGGATGAACCTTGAATTGTCAGATTCACTCCTGGAAGCCATCATCACTATGAGGTGCCTCTAACAAACCCCTGTGGTTAAATAGAATTAAAACTTGAGCCTTACATGTTAGAGAAAATAGAATAATTTCTCTCATCTGCATGTTGTAGTGGAGAATATTAGGAACAAAACAATAGTTTTTTAGTTAGATAATGCAACAAAGGAAATTAAGAAATAAAATTGCTTTTTCATGTGATCGGTACAACGGTTTGGGGGTGACCTCATGACCTCCTATAATAGAATGCTTTAGTCATTTCAAAATAGAATATAATTGTTTTTAACTTTTAACATATTTTTATTTCTAACAAGATTTATTTTTAATATGAATTTAGAAACTTTTGTAAAATAAATTCAAAATCTTTTCAAAACAGAATATAATTGTTTTTTAACTTTAACATATTTTTCACAAGATTTATTTTTAATAAGAATTTAAAAATTTATTGTAAGAGTAAATTGAAAATATTTTCAAAATAGAATATAATTGTTTTTTAACTTTTAACATATTTTTAATATGAATTAAAAAACTTCTTAGTAAATTTATGATTTTTAGATTTATTACTAATTATTACTTTTCTAATTTTACATTATTTTACTAATATATATAAGATATCCATTGACTAATAACATAACAAGAATTTTCATTTTTTCAAAATTTGTGTGTTTTAGAGGTGGTTGACTAGCTTGCAATTTTTTAATGACTATTTTTATTTATGAAGTTGACAACTGTGTGGTTGGGGTTTTCAAGTACATGTTAAATGAAGTTGCTACAATTCTGCATGTGAGGAGTATGAATGAAAACAAAGAAAGAACTAGAAGTAAAGGGACTAGTGTGAGAGATAGAGATGGTAGAGTATAAGAGCAAGTCATCTACTACTGAGAAAACAATTCATTGATTAAACATATAAATGCCAAATTCTCTTTATGTATATGTCAATATGCAACATTCCATCATATTACACTAACATTTAAATTAATTGGTAGTTTAGAAATTGATATTTAAACGTGTTTTTAAATCATTGATTTTTTCCAATGGGGAGTAAACCCACGACCCAAGCCAACTTCAGGTAAAATAAAATCAATTTGTAATATAAAATAAAATAGTTTCAAATTGATGAATGCATTTATGATATTTGGCATGAAATCAATAAATTAATTTATAGTCAATTTATTCTATTTAAATATTATATTAAATGTTCACTGCAATTTTACAACTTAAGAATCAGTCAACAAAATATTAATATAATTTAAAAAAAAAAATTAAATATTTTTTTAACAATTTAATTTTTTTCATAAAACGTCAAGTGATAGGCATTTAAATGAACAATCCCTCACAAATTTTTCATATGATAGGTAGGGGTGACTGCAAATTCAGGCATGATGTCAAGCTTCATAACTCAAATTTTTGAACACTAAAATTATCTCTCTTAAACTTGAAGTGTTCATCATTTTTCTTCACATGTGAGATTCACCTACACAAAGTTTCGAGTCAAGTTTTATGTTTTTACTTTTTTATTTATTTATCATAGAGCCAATATGCTCTTACTCTCAAAGAACTAGCTAAATCCTAGCTTTGATACAAAATGAAGAGAAATAATACTAATAAGCTAATGCATGAGAAGTGGTACTAACACAATCTTAAATACAATAGAAAGAAAATAATAGCACATTCACAATATTACAAGATTATTTACCCTAAAAAATAAGAAAAAAATGTAACAAAAACAACACACTTATTGTATTAACTTAATCGTTCACAATTAATAAGATTTTCTCACACGTGCTTTCCTTAATCCACATGAGAATATTTATAAGCAATTACTATAGGAAACTTCATAGCACTATTACAATACAATGGGTCTAAAATCCTTAGACCAAAAAATCACCTTAAAAACAACTTAAAAATTATCCCCAACCCTTCAAATTAAGTAGGCACTAATCCCTAAACTCCTCAATTAGGGATGTTGTGAACTCTACTAAATGTGACATGATGTAGAATGTTCATAAAAAATATAAAACATGCACACAACACATATCGAACATTAAGGTTAAGGCCCCATAAAGGAAGACCACCTCAAATTAAGTGGTCCTCAAATTTTATAAGAGCAACTAACGATAAGCCTAAATTTTTGAAGAAGCTAGTGATCCCATAATTTATTTAAAAATTACAATATCACATCTCAAAATCATAAATAAATAAAAATGTCTCCAAAATTTTACCTAAAATTTAGTGGAGGCCTTTTCATAAATACCACAATTAAAAATCAATAGAAAAAAATTACAACCCTACCTTACATAACACCCCTAAAATTTAAAAACTAGAAAATAAAAAAAATATTTTCCCTAGAATAAAATTCCATTTTGATTCTATGACAAAATTTTCATAGGATGAAACCTATCGATCCCCCCTTCGTTAAGTAAATGAGAAACAGTGCGAGAGGTGCGAACATTGCCTTCGTGTGTTCGAGCATTTTTTAAATTTGTAGGGTTTTTACTCCAGGCTTCTTTGGAAACAGAGGTTTCACTAAATTCTTGGAGATCCCAAAACCTTGGAGATTAACATCTATTTTCTATTCGATTTTCTGCTCAAGTTGAAAATCTCACCATGAAATTGATAACTACATGCAGAGCGACAATATGCAGAGATTAGCACTAAGAGAATGGCCTGAAATGGGCAGGGAGACTATTTTGAAGAATGTAGTATTTTGCCATGAGAATGTTGGGTTCTCCCTCATTCAGAAAATGTGGATTTCCTCCAACAAAAGACCGAAGAAGAGACTTTATCACAGGGTACACGAATTAGACCATGCAATAGACCTGCAGAAGAGGCCCAAGCTGGTGCTTCAGCTCAAAGACATCCTTCTTAAACAAAGAGGTGAGTCCATCCTCCTCAGAGACCTCGAGAAAGAAGTGGGTTTGATTGCAAAATGGAATTTCATGGCCTGCATTCAAAACTACCCTAAAATTTTCAAGGTTAGTGGAGGAAACAGGAGGCCCCCTCTTTTAGAATTAACAGATGATGCTAAATATATTCTTAGAGATGAGTCACTTGTTAAGGAGCTCATGGAACCTATACTTGTAAAAAACCTCAGAAAGTTGTTAATGATGTCTAACGAGAGAAGAATTCCTTTATTCAAGATAGACCAAATTAAATATGAAATGGGTTTGCCCGAAGATTTTGCCGAAATTTTAGTTCCTAAATACCCACAATTTTTCAAGTTGGAAGAGATTTATGGAGTTGCTCATCTGGTTTTAGAGGAATGGGATCCCTCACTAGCAGTTACTGCAAGAGAATTGGGTGCGAATCCCAATGGAATTTCATTGACCAGAAGAACTTACATACCTGAAGACGGTAATTTTGATGGCCCCTATGCATTTAAAATCAATTATCCTGACGGTTTTAAGCCCCGATCGAGACAACTACAGGAGATGGCGAAATGGCAAAACATGGCTTTTTCATCTCCTTATACGTTCCCTACGCCAGCCGATGTCAGTACTCCTGCAGCACAAAAGCGTTTTGTTGCTGTGCTCCACGAAGTCCTGAGCTTTACATTGGAAAAGAGATTAACTGCCAACAAACTCGATGCTTTTCATGTTGAGTATAAGCTTCCTTCCAGGTTGTTGGCTCTCATTGTTAGGCACAATGGCATTTTTTACATGACCAATAAGGGTGCCCACAGTACAGTTTTTCTCAAGGAGGCTTATGAAGGTCATAACTTAGTAGACAAATGTGTGCTTTTGAGATATCATGACCGGCTCTTGAAGCTTATGGGAAGAAAGGATTTACCTCTCAGGAAAGCACCGGCAGCTTTTGAGCTCAAACGTGATTGGATCCCTTGAAAGAAGCGTTCATGAAGTAAAGGGGGTTATGATTTGGCTACTGATGCTCATGCACTGATGATTATGACGCTTCACCAAGGTTAACATTTCAATTGCCAAAGCACATAATACTCTGTGCAAATTGAAGTCGATTCTAGAACCCCTGTTATGTTAATATTGGCTTATGCAGTGCTCTGTTTCATACTCACAATCTAATCTATTGCTGCAAAAATAGCCATGTATACTCTGTAGCCTTTCTGTCAAAATTGTCGAAATCTTTCACCATTAATGAACAGAAAATTGGCTTATGTAGTGCTTTGTTTCATACTCACAATTAAATCTATGGCTGTAAAAATAGCATGTATGCTCGGTAGCCTTTCTGTTAAACTGGTCAAAATCTGTCACAATTAATGAACAGAAAGGCATTGGATTCAATTGACTCTAAAGGGGGTGCAGTTTTGATTGTTATTATCAGTCGACTGCATGTCATTAACTCTGTAGCCTCCTACCCTTTCATGCTTTTTATGAGCAGATGCCTGGAGGTATTGTAAGTTGACTGCTTGCCGTTACTCAGTGTTTTTGGAATGCAAAGGCTTGGAATAACTATTATCTTGCTTCTGTTGACCTGATTGTAAAGTCGATAACAAAAGTTCCATAAATTTCTACCTCATTAACTTTATTTCTATGTATGAGTTCAATTCTAAATCATGCAGTCTTTATGTCTTTAAATGCATTGGAGATTGTAAGATGATAATGTTTGTGTCACTGCCCATTAAGTTATAGCATAATTCATGCATTTCTTATGATTATAGAAAAATGAAGTCTGTATTTTCCTTTGCATACAGACAAGTATTTTGGTTTGTTTCTGATGTAATGGGGCCAGAGTTGTCACAAAACTCTGCATCCGTTATTCTTATATATAGTGCTGTAACTTGGCATTTATTAGTAAGCTGGAGTAACAGTAAGCATGCTGCACCAATATGTCTTAGTGGTATGATATCATTTAAATCAAAAGGGCAATGCTTGAGCTGCCAATGCCACTAATGAACATGGAATTTTCAATAATTCATTATACTGGCACCCGACTTTTCGCCCCATGTTTTGTTCACCATAAAACTTTGAGGAGATTGATCCTTCATCATCCATCACAGTTTTCAGGATGTCAAATCAATCATGTTTAGCTTTGCTTTCAACACCTGCATTAGATGTAAAAGGAAATAAAGGTGCAAGTAGTGAATTTGAACCCAAGGTGCTTAGGGAGGAGATTATTCAATTGGAGCAATGGAGCTGAGGCACGAGCAAAAAGGAGGGAAGAGAAGGGGATTTGTTGAAAACTAACTTGGAAGTTTCGGGGAGCATATGAAAATAGGCAATACAATTAATCATCATCTCTTTAATGGCTTGCTAAGCAATGTGATGAGGGCAATTTTGTGAAATATTTTCGATTTTGTCATTTATTTGTGCAAACCCACTTGAATACTACCAATAATGAGAAAATGGCAAAAGACAAAACCAAATAATGTGAAGGTAGAGCATGGTAGATGATTTTTTTTAAAATGAAGCAAAACAAGGAGTCTGAAGACAGACAAGAAAAGCGCAGTGTGACTAGGTTGATACTTTAGGAAGAAATGGATTATAGCTTTGATGCATGATATTATACATATTCTTTTCTCTATTGAAGAATGCTCTGGCAATCCCAGTAGTTTTCAAGTTTGTAGTTAGACTTCTCTGGAAACTGCCTATGTATGAAGGAACTATGATGTATTGGTGTATTGACAGATGTCTAACAATGGTCAATCAAAATGGTGGCTAGTCATATCATATGCAATGAAGGGAGCAAGATATGGTACCAATCAAGGTAGCAGACAAGTAAAATTTTCTAGGAGCTTGGGAAAATGCTTATTACCTGCAATGATTTTCCTTCTTCATCCAGGGGCACTTAATGAGAAGAATCATAAGAGCGCAGAAGAAGAAAAGTGGGTTTGTTTCCGTCATATGTGTCTCTATGACACAAATACATGCATCTTCACGTGTTACATCTATAATTAATGCATCCAATTGGGTTGTTATTTCTCATCACTCAAGACAAAAACTTGCCATCCTACTTACCCCAGAACTTTGCTCTCACACGATCCTCAATTTGCTGCAATATAATAATATGACGTGCAAGCTATTTTACTATTCTGTAGATCAATGTCTATCTTTCTCAAGTCTAGAGGACACATTATGATTAATTAAATCTACAATCCATGTCGTCCAACCCTTATATTTTTCAATAATCTCTGGCCCTCTATCCTTTATTGTGTACAAAATTTGTGAAATATTGAGCTCCCTATGCAAGATAGCAGCTCCCATCAAAGAGGATGCTTAGTCTTGACATCTTTTCAGAAATTCATTTCAATCCTTCAACAGCTACCTTTTGTAATGGAATCTAATGACAGATCAAGACATGCCAATCATTCCCACAACTTATACTCCAAAAGTGAGCACCAGGACTATCACTGGCTTTGAAGGAACTGATAATCCCGGTGCTGATTTTTTGTGCAAGGGTTTTGATAGAGGAGGTTGTGTTGTACCTTCTGGTGGTGCCAGATTTTGCTAGGTGGTGTACTCTTGGTGGTTCTCTGTCTTCAGAGCTTCAGTGAGTTAGAATGGATATATCATTGGATCTGGGATTGTTTTGCACCAAGTTTTAAATGTTCTGAAGTTTGTTTGCTTTAATGGGAGTTTGGACTTGAAATGATTTTAAATCTGGTTTGATGTGATTTTGGGTCCAAGTTTTCCTTGGTTTGAGTTTCGGTTGCTCTGAGATGAAGACAGACTCAAAAAGGTACAATGCTCTGGTTTTCTTATGATTTTAGGTCTCATTCTACATTGCACTACTTTGGCTTCCTTTTTTGCTGGGATTGCTCCAAGATGAAAATGGATGCAAAGATGCTCTTAATTCTGGTTAAATCAACAAGTTTGCATCCAGGTTTTGGTATATTGTTGTCAGGGATGCTCTTGGCAAGTGTTTGCCACAAAGGATTGAGGAACTTAGTGTTAACTTCTTGACTATGTTGTTTGTTTGGTGCGAGTGAGTGGCGTGTTCATCTAGTAGGAACTTCTTCCAAGTTAGGTTGATTCTTGTAGGTGGTGTGAGCTGCTGCCATGTG
>VDFB02356229.1:47026-69271 GCA_007258455.2 Sequoia sempervirens | reverse complement strand
GGTTAGAGGCAAACAACGTTGTTTTGGTCTATGATTTTTTGTCTTGCAAATGGCGGAAAGGTGCAGATATGCCCACCCTAGAATTCCTAGTTGACTATGGAATCCCCGCTATGTTGCTTTTCTAGACAGGAATTTCATGCATGCCATTAGGTGAATATCTTGAGGGTGTTCAATGGCGCCTCTTTAGCCCTATGGCCTGGGATGTGTCTGCTACTCAGAACTGGACATTCAATATCAAGGTAATCACAAGATTCTGGCATGGATCATATTTAAACAACAGTCTAAACTTTGATTTGTTGAAATCATATTCTTTATTTCAAATAAACCACCAAAATAGGTGTTATTTTAGCCCAAGTATTTTGACCCTCTTTATATTTTCCATTGAACTAAATTTGTTGAAGTTGATAATCTTTACCAGGATATGTCCCAAGTGCCAGGTATACATATTGCCAGTTCAATTATAGCGGTGATTATGTTTTCTTTATTTTTCTTCGAGCACAACATTGCTGACAAAATCTCACAGCAAAGGCAATACAATTTGAAGGACCCCCTTCCTATCATTACGATTTTCTTTCATTACACATTTTATACAAATTTGTAAATTGTTTGAGCCTCCCTGTGGAAGGCATTCATAGTCTTAGTCCTGCATTAATCATGAAACCCATGTAGAAATGAATTTTGGGTATGTATTTGTTTTATAAGATTGGCTGAAACATCTTGGTTTGAGACATTCAGTAATGGTCAATGAAGATTAGAAGATATCATTTGATGTGTTCAAAGAAATAGAATTTGTAATTTTGTCAAAAGGTTTATGAAGTATTAAATGTAATTTTGATCAGTGTATCGAAATTCTTTTATTGTTATGAATTTTTTTTTTTTAAATTCCTCAAGTGTTAATATCATGTTCTTTATGGTTTTCAATATTCTTGACTTGGGAACATTTGCATAGAAAATTGTTGTATAATTGAAGCCGAGCTTTGGAAAGAGATTTCTCCTACCTCACTTGAGATTTAATTCCATTAAATATCATACTTTTCAACAACGAATAGTGAATGCTAATTTTACACCTTATATTTGTTTAAAAGTAGTAAATGCTTGTTTTATTTTCATTTGTTAAAATTTATCTTTGACCACTTAATTGGGTGATGCTTAAGAATAGCCCTCAACAACTTTTTAAAAGAATAATCAATCATTCCAAGATAGATTTTAATTCAAACAATGGAAATTAGACTTATATTCCTAATGTTAGTCAATAAGGATTTATATATGTTGCATGACTAGCCCAACACCAAAATCAAGGGTATTGTCCATATTTCAACATATTTGTAAAATGGCAAGCTTCATGATGAAGAGGGCCCCTCCTTGTCACACCATTGAAATCATAATTGTATCCTTGTAGTTTGCAATTTAATTGAATGCTTATCATTTTATAATTCCAAATACTTGACGACCTTTCATTAGTTGATCTCAATAATTAGAAATGAACAAATGAACTCAAATATTCTTGAACTTAAGAATTCCATGGAACAAATACATTTGGAAATAGATGATAAGGAAAAGGAAAATGAAAAATTAGATCTAAGTGTAGAAAAAGAGAATTAGTTGGGTGGAGACATGAAATTTTTATCTAAAAAGGTAGAAAGGTTTCATAAGGAACTTGTTAAAATTTTTTTTGCATTCTCTAATCATAAGGAAATAACTGATTTATTCAAGCCAGTCTATCACACAACACATCACATCTATATGAAAGATATTGTCATAAGATAGGTTATATGGCCATGTATTTAAGGCAAGTATATTCTTTGTCTTATGAATCCAAAGTTATTTACTAGGTTGTTTTACAAGTTCAGGCTCCATGAAGCCTTGGTCCTCAATCTCATCAGTTCAAACTAATGTTTGAAATTTAATATTATTGAAACCCCTACTTGCAGTGATGCCTCTTAAACCCGAAATTGATCCAAAAAATGAGAAAAATGACCCAAAAACTTATGAAATTGAACATGAGTGGATGAAAAAGGATGTCCAAGGGGACTATTGATCTAAAACCAAAAACTTCCAACCTCTACACCTCGTAAAGCATGCCTCAAGGAAGAAAATATTAAATTTTATTCAAAATTTTCAAAGGTTATCCCAATTTTTGGCAAGTAAAAAATGAGGGACAACAAAAAGTATTCACAATATAAATAAAGCCTTGCCTGATATTTGAGTGGAAAATGAGAACTTTGAAAATGTTGAGCGCTTAGGAAGAGTAGTTGCTATTGTAGCTATTGTAAATGCATAGAATATCTCATTGTAGACAATGGATCATTGTCATTTAGGGTTTTTGTCTTTCTATTTGTGGACCATCTTCCTCATTTCTATGACCTTGAATTGTATAAAATCTTTGGGGATGACAACCCTTCCATGTATCATATATTATTACATCTAATCTATGTAAATTTGATGTTATCAATATATAAACTTTTCATGTAGGAAATTTTATCCTCTTAAAGAATAGGTCGAATGAGTTTTCCCCTCTCTACTTTATGTTCTCTCCAAAGAATCTTACTACATGGTGGCCAAACACTTTTTTCTTTAACAAAATATAATTGCTTAAAAGTTTTGATATGGTTGGTTGTGCTCTTGCTAACATAAGATAGTCATTAACTTACTATTACTAAAAATAAAGCATGCACTTGATATTATAAGATAGTTTGTAGTGCTCTTACTCAAAACAAAGTATGCACTCCAAATCATGCAACTAATAAATGGAAAAAAGTAAAAAAGAAAATAAGTGCCACATCAAGTAAACAAAGATATGTCAAAATAAAATTCCATATCATAAAGAATAAAGTACATGGGTAATAATGGACAAATAGAAGACTTAGAACATAGAAATGCTATAGTGTAGGTAATCTTATTGTCCTATATCAGCATCTAAACCAACATGAAACCATGGGTGAAAAATAGAGATAGTCTCAATGTCATGCAGTAGTATCCAAAGTATTACGAAAAAGAAATTGAAATTCTAAAATCATGGATTCACAAGATAGTGGTAATTTTTAATTTTACGCATCATCCTCAACATATACAAATATACACTCAAAACATAGAAAGGAGAGAAAGATGCAAGGAGGGAGATGGGGAGTGGTAGGGTGAGAGGGATAGGTACAAAGAGAGTTAGGGAGGGATGATGGGAGGGGTAGGTGGAGAGAGGTTATATGTGTGTGTGAGGGAGAGAGGAGGGGAAGGAGGGAGATAGGTCATGGTAGTGTGGGAGGGATAGAGGGAGGGGGAGAAAGAGGGAAGGAGGGATAAAGGGAGGGAGAGAAGTAGCGATATAGTGAGTGATAGGTTGGGAGGGATAGGTATAGAGATAGTTAGGGAGGGAGGGGTAGGTGGAGAGAGGTTGTGTCTGTGTGTGTGGGAGAGAGGGAGGGAGATAAAGAGGAAAGGAGGGAGATAGGGAGTGGTAGGGTAGAGGAATAGAGGGAGGGAGAGGAGGGAAGGAGGGAGATAGGAAGTGATGACAAATTTGGTTGTATATGATAAGAAAAAGGAAAAATTAGATAAAGGGAGATAGAGGAAATAAGGGAGACATGGAGAGGTGGGTAGAGAGAGTGAGGAAAAGATGAAACACAACTTTTTCCTCATCTCCATTGCTCTTACCTGTTACCACCCCCTACTATTCATTGTCATGATCTTCTAACTTTTTTTTTCATATCTTTTACTTGAATCTTTAGATCAACTACTCCCTCATCAATGCTTGGGATAGAGACATTCCTTTCTTGGATAGAGTTTTCAATGTCTTGAATACTTTTATGTAGCTTTGTACCCACCTTTTTCTTAGATTTGAGAGTTTCTTTACAATTAGAGAATGTAGATGTTTCTTTTATCAAGTTCTTTATAAGACTTGTCTACCTTTTTAGATAAGACTTTCATGTCTCCACCCAATTGATTCTCTTTTTTTGCACTTAGATCAGGATTTTTCCTTTTCCTTGTCATATATTTCAAATTGTATTTGTTCCATGGAATTCTTAAGTTCAATAATATTTGAGTTCATTTGTTCAACTCCACTTATAGCATCATCTCTCACATTCTTTACTTGCACAAATTCATATGCAATACAAAAGCTCTTGACTTTATCCACTTCTACATTGCCATTTTCCCATTGCACATACTGCACATGCACCTTCCTCAACTTCTCAAGAGTAGGAAGAATCTCTTAAGTTCATTACATTCTTGGTGTGTACAAACCAAAAAATCATAAGGAAATAATAATTCATAGGGGCGATTAATGTTTCCAACCTTTGCAAATAATGTGAGCATTTTTTGTTCCTTGTTGGAAACTACATTCCCTGTTAGAAAAACACACATCCTTGTTTTTAATAAAAGAATTAAAGCAGGAGTTTTCTGGGGACAGAAACTAAAAGTTTACAAAACAGAAGGAAAAAAGTCCAACCACAAAAACCAGTTGCCCAAGAAAAGATCAGCAACAACCATTCACACAAAACCAAAAAGACTGAAACAGAGGAAAAGCAGAAACCCCAAACATTATTTCAGAGTCTTAAGGACAGACTCAGTCTCCTCCTCCAGCTTCTGCATATCAATGACGCCCTTTTTAAAAGTTTGAATCATACTAGAAGTAGGGGGGACCTTGCGCTTCAAGTTGGCTCTAGTTCTTTTGGAAATACCCGCGTCTGTGTCCTGGCTTTTGTCCTCTATTTCCTCCAGATCCACCTCTAGAGAACCATGCTGGCTTTTGTTGAGCTTCTCTCCCATAGCATTAATGATAATGGCATTGTGTCTAGCCATTCTGTTATTTTTCTTAGCTACGGTCTTGATAGTGTTCATAATATAATAAATTTTGGAATTAGTGTCTCTGTTACTGTGACCATGGACTCCTCTGTCCCCAACTTTCTTTTCAATCTCAGCAACTTTAGCAACCAGAACTTCAATTTTGCTTTGTAGGGCCTAGTTTTTATTTTCAGCTCATTGATTTCAATGAAAGTCTAGTCCAGGAGTTTGGAGTGGGACTCAGAGTTGGATTTAGCAAGGTTCAAAAAATCCAGAGAGGGCTCATCACCGATATTAGGAATAGTTTTCTCAGAATTAAGGTTAACAGGGGAGTCATCTTCAACATGTTTATCCGGCATAGGTTCAGCATTAACCACCGTTTTGTTGGCATCAAACTCCTCTGAGTCAGAGGATTCTTCATAATAGGAAACAAGACTTTTAGCCTAGGGTTTCTTGTGAAGGGAGGGACTATCAAGCTCAAGCTCAGCATGGGCTTTACTAGAGAGGAGAGTAGGGTTTATTTTCCCAGAAGGGCCAGCATGCGAACTGAGGACTTTTCTAGCCGAACTAGGGTTAGGAATGTACTCCGACCCACTAGGCTCCATGTCATCACTCTCAGGGTCAGGAGTGGTATCTAGGGTAGTGGGGGTAGGCATGTTTTGGAAATGCTCAACAATCAATCTTATAAGCCCTGTATGCAAAATAGGAAATCTATTGGGGTTTTTCTTATTATCCTCCAAGCTTTTCTTCAGTGAACAGAAAAGGTAATAGGGAAGAGAGATCCTAACCTTGTGGCAAAAGTGGTTGAGAAGAGCAAAGTGGTAGCCATAAACTCTGGTAAAATGCCCATCCACTGTAATGTACTCCATGATGACCCGCAACACCTTCCTCCATATGGCCTTTATAGAATCTGCATCAAAGTAACTGCTAGCAATTTTGACCAGGCTTAACCTTTCTTTGTCTTTTTTAGGAAATCTAATCATGGCTTCATCAGAAAAAGCCCTATCCCTGAAAAACTTCTTCCCTTCAGTAGATAAACCCGTAACTTCAGCGATTAAATTTTCACTAAGCTCAACATTCCTACCAAACAGGGTCAAATTGTCTTTATTCCAATTTTTAACAAAGAGGTCTGTAGCCTCCTGGCTGGAGCCATGGAGCTTCTCTAGGAAAGGAAGCAGCCCACCACTTTTAACTTTTTTCTAGGCCTTGGCATTTTTCATATGAATTTCATAGCTGTCTGGCTCAATACACTTTCTGTCTCCTCCCATCTCAGCCGACACAGTGGGGTAGACCCAGATGAAAGCTTTACTAAAATTGGCCCCGCCACAACTTAGCACCCATAAAGCGTGCGGGCCTTTCTTGCAAATTAAGTCACTAGGATCAGTCCCATACAATCTAATGATTGTGATGTGAAAGGTCTTATCTGTCTTCATTAAAGGGATAACATGTAGCTTTTCCATGTGATTTATCATAATTTATTAGGGCACAAACATTAGAGTTTAGATCATTTGTATTTAGCCAAGTACACACCTCTTTACTCTTAACTCCTTCATTGGCGAAAAAATCCACAACGGCATTGGCTTCTCTGTAAGCATGTGATATTTTAACTTTTTCAAATTTAGCCAAAGTCAGCTTTGCTTCCTCAATCCATGACTTGATGGTCCACGAGGGGGGAGACTTTTCCTTAAGGCAGTCAATTATGTTTTTGGAGTCTCCTTCAAGCCACAGATGTTTAATGTTAAGAATTTGAGCTAAATTTATGATATGAAAAGCTCTAGCAGCCTCCGCCAAATGGTTGGTTTGGGATCCAAGAGGAGAATTTGTTGCTCCTATGAAATTTTCAAAGGAGTCCCTTATGACTCCACCACAGCCCGCCACCCCCGGATTACCTTTAGCCACACCATCAAAATTAGCTTTGATCCAGCCATTAGGCAGGAAAGACCAACAAATACCCTCTCTGTCCTTCTTGGCTGTCATACTAGATCTAGACGTGACAAGATTTATGTTCCACTCCTTTGCAATAGTTAGGTCATATAGCGACTGATCAAATTTCAAGGACAAGTTGTTCTTCTGAACCAAAGTATTGAAATTTTCCTTTAGAAATTTGACAATTTTATCAAAGACAATGTCTTCATCGGCTTCTTTGCCTCTATAAATTATGTTGTTGCGTTCTTTCCAGAGACCCCAAGCAACATGAGGGAATATTAGATCCCAAAAAGATCTAAGCATGGGATTTTTTGTCGGAGCTTTCCATTGAGAGAAGAAATATTCAATGGACGAAGGGAAGACCCATGGGTTTTTCCATAACCTGATGATTTTTCCCCAGATAAAAGCAGCAAAAGAACAATGGAGGAATAAGTGACACACAGATTCAACTTCCATCTTACAAAGAGAACATCTATTAGGAATTTGAAATCCGCATTTACACAAGTTATCAATCGTAAGTACTTTATTTTAGAGAAGGATCCTGAAGAATATATTGATTTTAGGTATCAAAAGTTTAGAACAAGCTTTAGCCTAGAAGGGAGGACGATCTAGAGAAGAAGTAATTCTGGCAAAAGTAGAGGACACAGAAAAATTGCTAGAGGGATCATCATACCAAACCACTCGGTCATCCAGCTGCTCAGAATTAAGTCTAATAGCCAACAGAGACAACTAGATAGGAGCCAAAGCCTGACTAACACTGCACAAGTCCACCCACTTGCCATTCACTCTGTAATCTTTCACATAATTTCCAAACCATTCCTTGCAGGTATCTGCCCATTCGCTGAAGGAATTGATTTTTATAATGGGTTCCTTTAAAAGCCACTTGTCCTCCCAAAATCTAGTATGATGACCATTTCTAACTTGCCAACCAATACCATCATCCACAATCCTTTTACCATTGATTATATTATTCTAGCAAGTTGACCCTCTGGGAAGAAGGTAAATGTCCTTCTTAATTATGGAAGAGCAATTGTTTTCTAAGTATTTGCTAGCCAGGATATCAATCCACTCCCCAGAAGAAGAGGAGATTCTCCAAATTTGTTTAGCAAGGAGAATTTTGTTAACTATTCTGATTCTTCTTAAACCTAGACCTCCGGCCTTTTTAGGTCTACAAACCAGATTCCAGCCATTTAAGGGAAGTCTTTTTTTTTCCTCAACACCCGACCAAAGAAATCTTTTTTGGATTTTTTCAATGGCGTCAGCAAATTTAGCTGGAATCTTAAAAAGACTAAGGGCATAGATTGGAAAATTATGTAGAGAAGCTGAAGTTTTCCGGCTTGACTTAGCAGGGCTCCTTTCCAGCCCGCGAGCTTTTTGCTAAATCTTTCAACCAACGAGAGCCAGAATGACTCTGGAGGTTTCAAACTTAAGGGTAGACCAAGGTAGGTGGCATGAATGGAGTCCACTCTGCAACCCAGGATTCTAACAATTTTAGCTTGTCTATGATCCAGAGTGTTGAAGAAGAACAACGAGCTTTTTTGATTATTGATCAGCTGTCCAGACACTCTCCCATACTTGTCAAGCAACTGTTTTATAGTTCTACCTTTAGCCACTGTGGCTTTACCCATAAGCATAGTGTCATCAACAAATTATTGATGGGAACACACCAGATTGCCCAAAGAAGGTTTAAGACCAGAAAGAAATTTGAAGTCAACCAACTTTTTCAGATTCTTGCCTAAACTTTCAGCCATAATAGTGAATAAAATAGGAGAGATAGGATCACCCTGCCTTAGACCTCTGGTGCTCTAGAAAAAGAAGGAGGGGGATCCGTTGACCATAATCGATATGGAAGTCGTGGACACAAGTTGTTCAACCATTTGGATGACCCTGTTGCAAAAACCAAAAGCCTTAAAAATTTTAAATAAGAAAGTCCAGTCAACTCTATCATAAGCTTTTGAAATGTCGAGCTTTAATAAAAAGCCTTCAGTCTTTGACTCAACTAAGGAGTGAATATTCTCATGAACAGTAACAATAGAGTCAAGAATTTGTCTACCAGGGACAAAGTTGTTTTGTTGAGGAGAAATCAAGGCAAAAGAGTTAAGAGTCTTGAAGTTAAGACCTTGGATATGATTTTATATAAGGAATTACAGAGGCTTATAGGCCTAAAAGCCTCAAAATTATTAGCTCCAGGATTCTTGGGGATAAGAACCAAGAAGGTAGTATTTAATTCTTTTAGAAGATTTCTGGAGCCAAAAAATTCTTTACCAGCATTTACCACATCTTCTTCAATAATCTCCCATAGCCATTGAAAGAAAAATAAAGGGAAACCATCAGGCCCCGGAGCTTTACTCCCTTCAAAGGAAAAGACAGCCCGCTTGACTTCCTCGTTGGTGGGGATAGAAGTCAAAAAAGAGTTATTTTCCTGGTCGATAATTCTTGGTATAGCTTCCACTAACTGATCCTGCTCATTATGGTTTATTTCCTCACTGGCCGAAAGAAGGTGTTTAAAGAAGGAACCCGCCTGCTTCCTAATGTCCTCCTCCTCATACCTGGTTCCATTCACTTCTATATGAGATATTCTATTTACAACTCTGTGTTTTGAAGCCGAAAGATGAAAGTACCTATTGTTTCTGTCTCCTACAAATAACCAAAGAGCTCTAGATCTTTGTCTCCAGAACTCCTCTTCCTTTCCAATTATGTCATGCATCTTCATGAGGATCTCATTCTCTCTTTCCTTGGTATCATTCAAATAGCCCTCCTTCTGAATTTTAAATTGAACTTCTCCCAATTCCATCTGAAGATCAGACTTAATCCTAAAGATGTTCCCAAAAGATTCCTTTTTCCAATTTTTTAGATTGCATTTCACTTCCCTTAACTTTTTAGCAACTCTGAACATAGCAGTTCCTTGAATTCTTATATTCCACCATTTCCTTATTTCCTCTTTTAGAGCAGGATGAGAGATCCACATTTTTCAAATCTGAAAAGGAGTGTTCCTCTAATGTTGGAAAACACTTGCCCCTTTTGTTATTTTAATGTTGGAAAACACACTTCCTTGTTAGTTATTTCCAATGTTGGAAAACACACATCCCAGTTATTTCTAGACATCTTACATTCTAATGATGTCCCTATCCACCTTTCCTACAAAGGGGACAATGTGTTTTCCAACACTGCAAACAATGTGAGCATTTTTTGTTCCAATCATATTTCCAATGTTGGAAAACACACTATCCCCTGTTAGTTATTATGTTGGAAAGTGGAAAACACACTATCCCCTATTAGTTATTTCTAATGTTGGAAAACACACTCTCCCCTGTTAGTTATTTCTAGACATCTTACATTCGAATGATGTCCCTTCTCCACTTTTCCTACACTAAAAATAATGTGAGCATTTTTTATAAGGAAATAATTGACAAGGGACAACATGTTTTCCAACACTTCAAATAATGTGAGCATTTTTTTGTTGCAATCAAATGAAGAAAGTGAAATGCCATTTTTACTGTACCAAATAGTTGTTCTAAAATTTTAAGGTAGACTTCAATACATTGTTGGTGTGCATGAATCAAAAAAAAATCATAAGGAAATATCTAACAACGGATGGTGTATTTTCCAACACTGCAATAATGTGAGCATTTTTAATAAGGAAGTAATTGACAAGGGACAGTGTGTTTTCCAACACTGGAAACAATGTGAGCATTTTTCATAAGGAAATAATTGACAAGGGATAGTGCGTTTTCCAACACTGCGAATAATGTGAGCATTTTTTTGTTCCAATCAAATGAAGAAAGTGAAATGCCAGTTTTACTATACCAAATAGCTTTTTAAAAATTTGAAGGTGGACTTCATTACATTGTTGGTGCATATGAAAAAAAGACTTTTCATAAGGAAATAATTGACACCTAGGACAGTGTGTTTTCCAACACTACAGTAATGTGAGCTTTTTTTTGTGTTTTCTAGTAGCATTAGGCCTACTTGGTGATGTGCACACGTCCCTATTTGTGGTGAAATTAGTGTTATAAGTAGGTTTTCCATAGATCAAACCCCTCTATCTCTATTCATGGGGATATAGTTCTTGTAGAGCTTACTAAAGAAAAGGAAAATGTTGTGGTTTGTTTTGTATGCAGACAATTTGAACTCATCATAAGTTATATGCTAAATTATACTTGGATAAATTTTGGGCTTTTCTAGCATTCTAATTAGAGAGGTGTAGGTAGAGAGAGGTGAGGCTAGATGAATAAAGAGAGATGTAGGTAAAGCTAGATACAAAGGTAGGGTGCGAGAGGTATAAAGAGAGAGAGAGAGGGGGATGAGGGAGAGGTAGAGAGAGGTATTATTATTGAATGCAACCCATGTATATATTACAATTTTTACTATATAGTTTTTATCATGTTTCTATCAAATTTTTTAAATTCCTTTTGTAGGATTCAAATTATAATTCTACCCTATTGGTTGTAACATATTTGTGCTAATTTATCAAAATTGAAAGATCTAATTATATCTCCAATATTTGAAATTTACATAAAGTTATAAGTTTATCCCATGACTTTGGATGGAGTGGTAAGGATCTGCATATCTTTGTTTGACAGAAAATAAAATCAATTGAATTAGAAAATTGAAAATATCCTTCATATTTATATGATGGAGGAGGGATAAGGATAATGATTTTTGGTTGGCATGATGGAGGGGGATGGTGAGAAATGGTTTAGAAGAATGATAATAGATAATTTATTGACTTAAGATATTATTCCTACTCTTGAGAAGTTGAGGAAGGAGCATGTTCACTATGTGTAATGGGAAAATGGAAATGTAGAATTGGAGGCATCAGGTACTAGAATGTATGAAATGAAAAAGGAATCTACTCTAAACACATGAAAAAAATTATACCAAAGTGAATAGGATCATTGGTTATGTTTGGATGAAATGAAAGGGTGGTTACTTGATAGGGGCTTGCAATAAATAGAATTTATTATTTTCAAAAAGGGAAATGGTACCAAAGGGGTAGTGAGCAAAGAAGGTGGAGGAATGAAATAGATAGATAATGTGTTGGGATTTCCTCTTTCTTGATATCTCTCATATATTGTGATCCCTTGATCTTTGAATTACATAATTCCTCACAACATGAGTCTACAAAAATAAGCATTTACCCTTCATTGTCATCAATGCATTTTCTATACCTACCTCTCCTGCAACAATGATGATGCCGAATGTTTTGGAAGAATGGTAATATATAATGTATTGACTTAAGAGAATATTCCTGCTCTTGAGAAGTTGAGAAAGGAGCATGTGCACTATGTGCACAATGAGCCAATAGAAATGTAGAACTAGAGGCATCAAGTACTAGAATACATGAAATGAAAAAGGAATCTTCTCTAAAATACATGAAAAGAAGTAGAATAAAGTGAATGAGATAGATAATTTATTGAATAAAAAGATTATTTTCGTTGTTGAGAAGTTGACAAAGGTGCGTGTGTAGTATGTGCAAGGGGAAAATGGCAATGCAAAAGTGGATAAAGTCAAGAGGTTTTGTATTGCATATGAATTTGTGCAAGCAATGAAAGTGAGTGATGATGCTATAAGTGGAGTTGAACAAATGAAGTCAGAGATTCTTTAACTTAATCTAATTCTATGGAACAAATACAATTGTAAATAGATGATAAAGAAAAGGAAAAATTATATCTTAGTGCAAAAAAAGAGAATCAATTGGGTGGAGACATGAAAGTCTTATCTAAAAAGGTAGACAAGTCTTATTTGAAAGTCTTATATAGGAAGGAGGGAGTGAACAATAAAGGGAGGGGTAGATGGAAAGAGGGAGATGGGGGTAAGAGGGAGAAAGGTCCTAAAAATTGTCATTCAACAACTCTCTCTTGTGTATATATTATTTTAACAATATACAATTCAACCCTATATTCCCCCTATAAATGAGCCACCCCTTATTGTCATAAATCCTCACCATTTCATTTCTCCGCCTTCTTTACTCACTACCCTTTTGGTACCATTTCCTTGTATTGAAATTTTTTTCTATTTCTTGCAAACCACTATCAAGTAACCAACCTTATTTGATTTCATCCAAAACATAACCGATGATCATATACACATCATGGTGAACTCCCTACACATGTCCTCTCCATTCTTTTAGAATCTCAATTGATCATCCTAGTTCCTCATGTGAATAAGAAAGGTTGTAAGCATTATCATTCAACACCTCTCTCTTGTATATATCATTAAGTGATAGTTCATTTTGATAATCAATGTAAAGCACTAAAACATAAATACAACACCTAATTCATATGATCTGATGACATTAATTTGGTAGGTGAACCCAAAAAATTTGTGGCACATCTTTTGTCAATAATATAAATGTTATTGCCTACCTGTTACACAGACTTTGTGTTACTATACACATATTTTTTATACACATGTTTGTAAATTATTATAAAGAAAACCATTTATAAATTGGTAATTGGGCATTATACCTTATTGTCATTTGAGTTACAAAAAATAATATGATAAATTTGGTAAGAAGAGATGGGGAAAGGAGGGAGAATCATATCACTCATATCCACTCAAATTTGGTAATGGAGGAAGGATGGAATGTGAACAATAAGGGAGGGGTAGATGGAAAGGGGTGGGAAAAGAGGGAAAAGGGAGGGTTAGGAGGGATGAGTGAGAGATGAGAGATAGATAGAAGTATTTCCAATTGTATTTATTCCATGGAATTCTTAAGTTCGAGAATCTTTCACTTCATTTGTTCAAATCCACTTATAGCATCATCTCATTTTCTTTCTTGCAAAAAATTAATATGTAATACAAAACTTATTTGACTTCATCCAATTTTGTATTTCCATTTTCCCATTACATGTACACAGCACACACACTTTCCCTCTGACTTCTCACCGAAGGAAAAGTCTCTTTAGTGATACATTATCCTATCTAATTAGGTTTGGTATATGCTTCTTTTTAAGTGTTTTTAGAGAAGATTCCTTTTTAATTTCATACATTATAGTACCTTCTACCTCCAGTTTTGCATTTCCATTTTCCCATTACACATAGTGCACATGCTCCTTCATCAACTTCGAGAGTAGTGTGCCACCAAAAGTGGACCCAACTTTGCTTGACGCTGAAGTTAAATGGACTTAATGAGGCCTAATATTGTGTTGTAGAGGCATTTTATGTGTCCCACACACTAGGTCTTAGTTGCCCTAAAATCAAAATAGCATCACTTTTAATGACATCTTGTAAAAGGTGTTGTAAAGTCTTGTAAAGGACTTTCATGCTTTTCTAGACTTAATTAACCCATTTCTTCCTAATTCAACATTATAATAACATTATTTCATCAATCTAGAAGGATCTTAATGAAAAACTAGTATTGTAATGCGATTTACACATTCACATTGTTTCTTGTGCATTTCTAGGCTATGTGGACCTAATTTTAGTGTTGAAAACTGTATTTAATCACACTTTCACATTGATTTATGTGTCCCAAGCCCTATTCAACATTTACATCACCTCTAACATTTCCTATTTTACTCATATTATTCATCTCGAGGCTCTAATTGATCAAACACCCGACAAGATAGCAATATAAACCTTATTTCCTATCTCCTTAGCTTCATAGGTGTCAGAATGGCCCCTGTGGGACCCATTCACTATGCTTGGCGAATAAGTCTTATCTAGCCCCCATTTTGACCCTTGAGCAGGAAAAAGTGAAATTTAAAGCTTATTTTCACTCCATGTCAGCCTGTGATGTATTATAATTGGGTACTAAGGCACAAATTGTCTATAAATAAGTATTTTTACCCTCATTTTTACATCTCATGTTCGTTATTACGTCTCTCATCTATCAATCTAACAACTCATTCTTACATTCACATCATTCATTCATCATCTATCTTCTCATACAAGTCAAGCAAGCTAGGGCTCTCTTCAAGTTAGCTTTCTAAAGCAACCAAGGGCTGATTCTACATGTATTGTTGTAGACATCCAAGATCAATCATCATTTTCAAGGTAATCACTTCCATTTTTCATGCTTCATTTACTTATCTCATCATTTTGGTTTAATTACCTAAACGGGGTTTGACCAAGGCAAACCCCCATGCCTTAACAATCAACATTTCTTCTCTTCTTCTTGTGTGTTTGAAGATTTAGGTCCTTTAGAAGCTTGAAAATAATTGGAGATCAAGTTGCAAATTCATTCAAGTCTTCTTCTCTTCATTCAATTCAAATCATCAACAAAATGTCATTTTCATACTCGATTCTAATAGTTTCAGAAGCAGAGACCTGTAGGAGACATAATTGTAGATCTAACTCCACAAAATCTTCCTCTGATTTTCTAGATTTCTGTGGGTCGACTGATTTTCCACCCATGGCAAATGAGTCCCACCTATAGGCTTGGAAATTTATTTTTTGAGATTTCAACTCCAAGCAGTCATAAATAGGTTTCTAGAAGATTTTAGCAGAAGCAGTACTGATTCACCATGCTTGGTGAATGAGTCCTAGTGGCCATTTACAAAAGTTTTAGAGACATTCCAAAACCTTCCAATGAATTCATTCTATCTCCAGGTGAACTCTATTCAATCTCATTAAATTTTGTTTCCATTTATCTAAGTTTCTAGTTCATTGTTGTGTAATACCTGATGTGTTTCAAATAAGTTATAATTTATTAGATTTTGCATTCATATTTAATCAATTTCATATCTTATTTGCATTTTAGATCATTCCATTTAGTCTTTATTCCATCACACACATGTCCTAATTTGAATGAACTAGTTGGCATTTTGGATCTAATCTCTCTCCTTTTGGGTGAAAACCATAAAAGGTTAGAGAGTCCATTGGGCTAAAATCTATGCTTCAAATGGGAAAGGATCTCTTCATTCAATACATTATCTATCTCATTCACTTTGGTGCACTTCTTTTCCAAAGTTGTGTGGGAGAGGCAAGGAGGAGATAGAGAGGAGTAGAGGTAGGTGGGAGTAGGTATAGAGAGTTAGGGGAGGAAGGGAAGGGAGGAAGGAGGGTAGGTGGAGAGAGAGGGTTGTGTGTGTGTGTGAGGGAGGTGGGGGAAGGAGGAAGATAGGAATTGTTAGGGGTGGGAGGAGAGAGGGAGGAGAGAAAGAGGGGGATGGGAATATAGGAAGTATGTGGGGTATGAGAGAGTGGGTATAGAGAGTTAGGGAGGGGTAGGTGGAGAGAGGTTGTGTATGTGTAAGGGAGAGAGGGAGGGAGGTTGTATCTGACCAACTAATTCTCTCATTGGTCCTCATATCTTACCTATCTACATTCACTCCTTAGGTTTCCAAATATGAAATATATATATATATATATATATATATATATATATATATATATATATATATATATATATATATATATATATTTGTAGATGGGAGGGATGGAAGGAACCAAAATGGACTTAGTAGGAGAGGAGATGTGATGGCGGATTAGGGAAATAGGGACCAAAATGGATTTATAGGATGGAGAAGGGATAAGGATAATGTTTTGGGTTGGTAAGATGGAGGTGCAAGGAATAAAAAGATATGTAGGTAAAGCTATATACATCTGGATGGATTGTGGGACATAGGGACTTGAAAAAAATTGTAAAGAAGTAGACCAAAGTGAATGAGATAGATAATGTATTGATTGAAGAGATTCTTCCCACTCTTGAGAATTTGAGGAAGGTGTGTGTGCAATATGTGTAATGGGAAAATGGAAATTTAGAACTAGAGCAACAAGTACTAGAATATATGAAATGAAAAAGGAATCTACTCTAAAAACACTTGATAAGAAGTAGACTAAAGTGAATGAAGAGATTCTTGTTGGTCTTGAGAAGTTAAGGAGCATGTGCAATATGTGCAATGGGAAAATGGCAATGCAAAAGTGGATAAACTAAAGAGGTTTTGTATTGCATATGAATTTGTGGAAGCAAAGGTTCAGTGAGAGATGATGCTATAAGTGGATTTGAATAAATGAACTCAAAGACTCTTGAACTTAAGAATTCCATGCAACAAATACAATTAGAAATAAATGAAAAGAAAGGGAAAAATCATATGTAAGTGCAAAAAAGGAGAATTAGTTAGGTGGAGACATGAAAGTCTTATCTGAAAAGGTAGATAAGTTAACACACACACACATATGTTAACTAGAACACACTTTAATTTTAAAAGGCAATAAATTAAATAAATTTGTATTGATATCATATAGGCTACTTTCATAATTGTGAATGTTGTCTTTGATATCTGTCATTTTAGTTAATTTAATTTTCTAGTGGGTTTGACCTAGGAGAACACATTCATCAATCGAATAAAAAAACTCCTAAACAATGTCTCTATCTACACTACTTTAACATAGATATCTAGAGGAAAAAGAGAGCATCTATCTCATGTAACTCAAATCAATCTTGCATGATATATCAAGGAAATGATAGTTAGAATTGACCTAAGAAATTTTCAAAACACTTTAGACTCTAAGGCATTCACTCAGTCAAAATAGATAAATTCATGATAATGATAAATTGGTTTAAAACAACATTATAAACTTTATTTTTCATCATCAATTCTAAAACTAAATACACCTAACCCACTCATTTAATTTTCATAAATTATTACAATTATCAATCTAAATTTAATTATCAAAATTAACTATATTTATTTCACTAACCTAATTCATACTTATATTTTCTTTCACACTATTATTCCTTACAACTTTATTAAAGATTGCATGTAGCTTAATAATCAAAGGCTTGACCACTTACCCCTGAATTTTCCTTATCCCAAGGTTACTCTTAAGCAAAGAGTTAAATGGAAAATGAAATGAAAGAGCCCATGTAGCATTTCTTTCCTTTTTACAATAGTATGTGGGTTGTAGGTTTCATAACACCCAGTGTTTTCCAACCTGCAATTGTTATAATGAAAACATTTTCTTATATAGAGAGTATGAATCTAATGAAAGGAAATTTAAAAATTTACCACAATTGTGACTTAGAGTAAAAATGCATTTCAATTTCCTCATATGATGGAAAAAGAAGTACACAAAATAATCGCAGGTTGGAAAACACAGCGGGTTTTGAGTGATTGCATTCTTCTTGTTCTAAGATCAAGGGAGGAGAGATTGTGAAGGATTTCTAGGTGAGGGATACATAAAACTAATATAATTTACCTAAGGGGTGCCTATCCAATTGGGTTGTTATGTGTCGAGGGTTTTACAACAATATGTGGGTTGTAGGTTTCATAACACCTAGTGTTTTCCAACTTGAAATTATTGTAATGAAAACCTTTTCTTATATAGAGATTACGAATGTAATGAAAGGAAATTTCAAAATTAACCACAACTATGACTTAGAGTAAAAATTGCATTTCAATTTCCTCATATGATAGAATTAGAAATGCACAAAATAATCATAGTTTGGAAAACACAGTGAGTTGTGAGTGATTACATTTGTCTTGTTCTAAGCTCAAGGGTGGAGAGCTTTGGGAGGAGTTTTAAGTGAGGGATACATAAAAGTAATAAAATTGACCTGAGGGCTGACTAACCAATTGGATTTTTGTGTAGAGGGTTTTAAATAGTATATGGGTTGTAGGTTCCATAACACCCAATGTTTTCTAACCTCTTATTTTAGAAAACAATATTAATGTAATTAAGACCTTTTTTTATTTACACAACATGAGTGTAATGAAAGAAACCAATGAGAGTACCTTAAACCATGATGAGTATAGAGAGAGTTAGGGGAGATGGGTATAGAGAGAGTTAGGGATATAGGGAGGGCTAGGTGGAGAGAGGTTGTGTGTGTGTGTGAGGGAGAGAGGGAGGGAAAGAGAGAGGGAAGGAGGGAAATAGGTAGTGGTAGGGTGGGAGGGATAGAAGGACCCAAAATGGACTTACTAGGAGGGGGAGATGTGATGGTGGATTTTGGGACATAGAGACCCAAAATGGATTGTGGGACATAGGGACCCCAAATGGATTGTGGGACATAGGGACCCAAAAACCCTTGAAAAACTAGACCAAAGTGAATGAGATAGATAATGTTTTTAGAGCAGATTATTTTTTTCATTCACTTTGGTTTGCTTATTTTCAAGTGTTTTAAAGTAGATTCCTTTTTCATTCCATACATTCTAGTACCTACTGCTCCAATTATGCATTGTTGTTTCTCTAGTTCTACATTGTCATATGCCCATTGCACATACTACACACGCACCTTCCTCAACTTCTCAAGACCAGGAAAAATCTCTTTAGTCAATAAATTGTATATCTCATTCACTTTGGTTTGCTTCTTTTCAAGTGGTTTGTGATGCAAGTGGAGTTCTAATTGGAGCATTACTAAGTCAACTAGGAAGACTAGTATAAGCATTTAGAAGTAACCATTAATTTGAGAAATCATGAGTACTTGTTTTAATGCCCATTATATAAATATGTGAGAAATTTATAGTTTTGGGTACTTAAGTGGATTTATTTAGAGATAAAGTAAATTATAACTGTAATACTAAAAATAGGATTGTACTAAACATAGATTTATTTTCCCATGTGTCATCATGCCAATGTTTGTAAAGAAGGAATCTGCTTTGAAAACACTTCAAAAGAAATGAAAAAGGAATATGATTTGAAAACACTTGAAAAGAAGAAAACCAAAGTGAATGAGATAGATAATGTATTGACTGAAGATATTCTTCCTACTCTTTAGAAGTTGATGAAGGAGCATGTGCACTATGTGCAATGGGAAAATGACAATGTACAAGTGGATAAATTCAAGAGGTTTTATATTGCATATGAATTTGTGCAAGCAAATAAAGTGAGAGATGATGCTATAAGTGAGAGATTGTATAAGTGGGTTGGTTATATCTTTTGGCTTGACTAAACTTTGTAGCACATTTGTGAGGTTAACGAATGAGGTAGCAAAATCACATTTGGGTAAGTTAATAATTGTTTACTTGTGATATTTTATTTTTTAGAAGATGACAATGAAGAATAAGCAATTATATTTTTAGGTTTAGGGTTTAACCTAATGGATTAATGCAATGATGATGATGGATTAATCCAAAGGGAGACATCAAGATGGCGTTGAAAGATCTTACAATGAATAAATTGAAGAAAGAGGAAGTAGTAGTTCATAATGAAATAAAAGAATAAATGAATATTAGATAGACAGAGGATGATATGGTAGATGTAGTGAAAGATCCTTCATATGATCTTATTTTAGACGTGGAATAGAAGGAAAAAGAGTATTTGACTGTTTCCAAAGAAAATGGAGTATTGGTAGAAGACCTAAAGGTTGCACAAGAGTTATAGTGCTTATGAAAATTCAAGCGAATGATAAATCCCAATAATTATAGGTTGGAAAACACTGGGTGTTATGAACCCTGCAATCCACATACTATTGTAAAACCCTCTACACGTAAAAACCCAATTGGTTAGTCACCCTTCAACTCAATTTGGTTAGTTTTATGTTCCCTCCACCTACAAATCCTCCCCAAACTCTCTACCCTTGAGCTTTGAACAAGCACCGTGAAATAACTCACAACCCACTGTGTTTTCCAACTTGCAATTATAGATAGTGCAAGAAATTACTTCGATTTGTACCAATTAGTAAGGTGATGCAATGTTGTATTCACATGAAATTTGTAAATATTCCCATTTGAAATGAGTGGAGTATGTTGTAAGATCAAATATACAATGAAAATAAATAAAATTACAACCATAAATTCATGAGTGTACTCTTTCACAAACTACAAAGCCTTCTCATAATTATGAGAGCACAACTCTTAAATGGATAATTTGATTATATTCAAATGTTATTAAAATGATTAAATACAATCATATAGCCACCAAATTCAAGGGAAATTCAATCCCTTTCGCCTTTTCTATTTTCACCTAGAGAGACTTAATTGTCCTTTTTGTTTATGAATGGCTAGCGAAGGCCTACCACAACTTTTGAGACTCATGAAGATCAAAATTACTACAGTTAACACTTCCAACCCTATCTATTTATATACTCAGAGGAAGGAGGAAGGAGATTTGTGGTCATCTAATCTCGTCTGATTGAATGATTTTGTACAAGGCATATAGCTCTTCTTGTGAAAGTTGAATGCGGGAGACAACTCAACGATACAACTTGAAACTGAAGTTGGAGATTGTGGGAGCAACAATTATTGCAGTTAAAGGGAAAGCATGATGAATCGCAGTTAAAGGGAAAGCATGATGAATCTATACAAAGCACATGACACTATCTTACTTTATGAGCTTAGTCCAACGTTCATTGCAGGGAGAAAGAAGGGTGGTTTTATACTTTGCGGTCGTGTATTGTGTGGAATAAACCGATGGGCGATCTGCAAAATTGGAGGCTTGGTTTACCAATGCCTCCCAGATTGCAGTTTGGTCGGTGAGAATTACCATAGGCGATGGCCCCATCCACACTGTCATTACAGGACCATACAATTTGGCCAGATCTATCAAGGTCGAAAGAATATTGTCGCCTTTCATTATCTGATGCAGATTGCCCAATAACGGTAGCCTGGGAGGACAAGGAAGCCATTTATTCCTCTTGATTGATATTGATAGCAGCGAGTCACAAGCTATGACAGCAACACGTGAGAAACAGTGAATCCAGAAGAAGTAATATTGCAGTGCCTCCTCCCATGGAGAAAGTAATATTGTATTATGTCATGCGACTCCATGTCTTCTTGCAGAAGCAGCCCATGACAACATAAAAATACCCATCATCCCTCTTAAACAAATCATCGATGTTATGATACACTTCTATATCGGCGTACAGATACACCATCTTGCTGTAATCTTCGAACTGCATGAACCAAAGCAGCGCATTCTGGTGTGGGCTGAGCAATTTCAAATTGCCCTCTGAAATCTATGTACGTCAATGATCTCGTAATCACCTGCAGAGATGAGAAGTACGTGAGGAAACTTGCGAGGGAGGGAAACGTAAGTGTTGTTTGAATTTAATTTAGGCGCGCAAACTCCTACCGTTTGCCTTTGCCGTTGGTTTCTCTTCCTCGGCGTCAGTCATTGCCTCCATTTTCCGTTTCTTTATCGCTCTTAATTTTGGTGGCCCCTGCTCCGATGGCATGCTACTATGGGATGTTATGTATGTAGGCAGAAACGATGGCACATTTTGAATCTACTGTTTATGATATACTGTAAAATTTGTGGTGGAGGGATGATTTTGATGGAGATGATCTATCATTTTGGATAAGTGTTCTGATCTCATACAACCATCAAGTCCCTCGTGTTTTTTGTTTGAGGGCCAAGGTATTTTCTTAGCTACTTCAACAAAATAGAATGGCCAGTACCAGTGGTAATGGTAATGCTCAGCATGTACCTCTTCTGAAAAGGGCGAATGCTGTGTACTTTGAAGGCTGTGAAGCCTGCCAGTTAGAACGTCGCAAAGAGCAACAAAGAAGCTATCCAACCAAAGAGTTTTTCTTTGTTGGGATGGTCGTCCTTGTCAACGGTATGCAAATGTACATATTCTGTTTTACTTTTCTTTCTTGAAAAATCAGTTAGTATTGTACCAACTAATACAAGGAATGGAGTCTATTCTTGGAG
>VDFB02356229.1:0-46926 GCA_007258455.2 Sequoia sempervirens | reverse complement strand
AAATAATTTGGGCAACACTGAGTAAAAGTAGAAATATGGATATATAAATATTAAGATTGTAATGTGCATGTTTTTCAATAGTTTTAGATGTCTATGGCAAGAACTTCTAGGTGGTCAATGAGTGGTGCTATTGGTTGGTTTGTTTCCAACAAATTATTTCCATTCACTTTTATTTTTTTTTCTATTTGTGCAAGTGAAGGTGAATATAATAATAAATAAAATGATATCAATGGTTGAGACCCTCTTATGGACACTCCCAATCTCATTTATGTATTGGGTAAACTTGATGATTTGGATGTTATGGGTGGCATACAACAAATTCACAGTCAGTAATTCATTGACGAAAAATTCACCGCCAACAATTCACCGTGGGAAAATTCACTACATGAAAAATTAATTGTGTGAATTGTTGACTGTGAATTTTCCCTTGGTGATGGCCGTGAATTTTCGTAGAATCGTTATGGGTTGTTGCTCTATATAGACTTTTAGAGGTGTGACTATTTTCATTCTTTTTGTGAATAAGTGCAACTCTATTTTATAAATGGTAATATAAACACTTATTCATATTATTTCTAAACATAAATTCTTAATTTTAAATGATTTAACTTTGAAATTTATATTATTAATTATTATTTTTCATTACCAAAATGCATTAGAATAAGTTTTAATTTTAAATTTTACTATTTCAAAAGAATTAGATTAAATGAAATTAATAATAATAGTTTTGTGGATACAATATTTTTATGTAAAGACTTTTTTAAAATAAATTTTATACTTCCAAATAAATAAATATATTTGTATATATACATATATATACATATATGTGCATATATAGATATATATATAAAACTTAAATTCTATCATGATGATTCCACACTCCATAGTAAAAAGTGTATTGAAATTTGTAGATTAAAATTGTGTATGATTTTTTTAATTTTATTTTTTATATATTTTAATCAAGAAATTCCACTATTCTTAAATTCTATTTTTTAATTAAAATTTATAATAGTATAGATATTTTAAATACATTTATTTAAGGAAACTAAAAAAATATCTATTTGGAATCATTTTAGAACAATTTTATTTATTATATAATAACTTAATTTTTTTACTTTATTTTTATTTGAAAAGTAATTATTTTTCTAATGAGTAACTTTTAATTTTTACTTTTCAAAAGCTATCGATATTTTACAATTGTTTTGTTTTATTTTTAACTTAGAAAATATAAAAAATATTATAAATACATTTTAATAATTTTATTTATAATTATTAATATATTCTAAAATTTTAATATCTCCATCAAATATTTTCTTTTAATGTTATTTAAATTACACAACTAAACATAATTATACTATTTTTTTTTTATATAATCTATAATTAAAATTTATTTAAAACCAAATTATTTTAAGTTGGAATGAAATTAATAATCCACTATAGTAAGGGCTTTGTTAATATTCACTTTCCATAGCTTTACGAATTTAGTGGGCCGATGGACAACTAATAATAATTTATCACTATACACACCCTAAAAAAAATTGTAATCTCCAGCATATTTTGTACGGTAAAGCAATTTTATGAGGGTGAGATGACAGTTTTTGCAGTCCCATCAGCCAATAGCCGCCGTCTCTTGTGGATGCTGCATGATGCATGGCCATGCCAGCCCCCTACGTGAATAGCCAGTCTACTGTGTCCACATTAAGGTGCATTCCTGGGGCTGGATAGCCAGTGCCATTTTTTCACACGTAAGATTTTGAAAAACCAGCCGGCATTTAAAATTGAGTGGGAGGTTTAAATTTAAAATTGAGCGGGAGGTTTCAATGGAAAGGAAGTTTAAAACAATTTTCATTTGTTTTGCAGGTTCGGTCACGTCTGGTATGGGGAGTGACAAACGGCGATGGAGACAATGTGTTGGACGATGGAACTGTCGCCATAATTTAAAAAAGGAAAATCAAGGTACACAGATGTCCATTTCTCTTTGATTATCCGATTTTTATGGTTGTGGCATAAGGAACATTAGAATGATTTGTAGATTTGAGATTTTGATGTTTCTGTGCTTTTGTTGTAGCTGCAAGAGACTGACATGAAGCATAACCATTCATGGTCAAAATTGAAATTGAAATCACAACATATAGATCGCCTTGATTTATTCCACTTCAGCAAATATTGTGGTGCGCAAACGACTGTGTTGGTCATATCACATGAACTCAAACAATTGTGGCTTTTATATTTGTATTTCTATTTAATATAGAAACCTTGAATATAACGATAAACATCGTATGGAGAAGGGTGTGGTTAAATCCAAGTAACTTTATTTCAACTCTGTTTTGGTTTTCATAGTGAAGGGGTTGCTTCTGACATCGGACATGACTTGTGATCATGATCTATATCTTTTTTTGAAGGTCCTTATTTCTTGGTTTGAAACGAGGTTATATGTAGTTATGGGTTTAGGTGAATACTCTAAACAAGAGATTCTTTTCACGCCACTATTTTTCAAAATGTGAATTCTTTTTGCTTCTTTTATGAGGATTTGTGAAATGAGGATGTGTTATTAGGGCATGTGTATGCCAGGGTTGGGTATTTAGAAGATATGGGCATGTTATGGGAAGATACTTTTGAAACACTCCACAACCAACCTGCTAGGGGAAATTTAGAAAAACAAGATGGCTCCTTAGATTTATCTCTATTGTGCAGGGCTTGAATGATTAGCTATCCTAGAGAATTGGTTGTGATGTGCTGGGACTTGTAAGGAGTCTATGTGGAATCAATTATGAATTTGACCAGTCACAGTCTATATGGAATCAATCAAGAGTTTTAGATGAATTCTTCTCATAGAGAGTGCTTTTAATGAATACATTTTGTCTTTGGGTTAAAAGTCATGTTGATTGTCATTCAAATTTTTGACTACCTTGAGCTCTAGGCATGGTTAGAAAACAAGGCTATTTTTTTTTCATTCTGTCCCTAAGATGACTATAGCCATCTTGGTGGAAATCATATTTTTCATTATGATTTGTTGATATACTCTATAGATATTGCAGCCCTTTATGACGATTGGGCCATGAATTCATAGCATTTTATTAATAAAACTATGTATACTGTCCATTAAATTTGACATTGTTGTTTTGAGCTGCTCTTTTGCCTAAAAATATTTACCTTTACATTTATCTATTTTTGTGCTTGTATTTCTATAGGAGTCAGCCTGAAGTAAACCTATAGCTAACATCTAAGTCCTTCAGTTGCATCCTATTTGTCGCACGCTCTTAGAAATGTGCAGGTACAAACTTCATAGAATCATATGATTATAACTTAGCCATTTTGGCACATGCTATCATGTCTAGGTTGCATGTCTAAGTTGATTTAGGGTCCCTTATTGGTCAATTATTTACCTGGCCATTGGTATCCATTTCTTATGTTTTTGCATTGATTTTCCTATCTGTGATGCATACATCTCCTACATAGTTATACCTCTAGAAAATTACTAACTATTATTTTCTTATGGGTAGTTTTATTCTAATGAGCTTTGTATTTTGCTACTAGGAGTCCAAAACTTGATGGGTTACATCAATAACAACAAAATAAAGAAGACTTTGAAGAAGCAGTTTTTCATAGACAAGAGGGTTGGTTGACATATTGGGAGGTGAAAATTTTAGGTGAAGTTCACACGTTTGAGATCTACAACAAGTGTTTGGCTTACAAGTGATATATAGGAAAATTTCTCAGTGTTTCTAGTAGAGCCCATTTTATAGTATTTTTTCAGTGTAATGGCATTTGGATCAAAGTGCAATCTCATTCTTACTAATCCCCCTTGGACAAAGGGAGTAGAATTCACATTAGAAAGAATTATCAATATAAAGAAACCTTTGCTTGAGATTTGAGAGGAAAATGAGGACTCTGAAAATGTTGAGCGCTCATGAAGAGTAGTTGCTACTGAAACTATTGTAAATGCATAAAATCTCATTGTAGAGAATGGATCACTATCATTTAGGGTTTTTGTCTTCCTATTAGAGGACCATCTTCCTCATTTCTATGATCTTGAATTGTATTAAATCTTTGGGGATGACAAACCTTCCATGTAGCATAGAGTTTTACATCTAATCTATGTAAAGTTGATGTTATCAATAGATAAACTTTTCGTGTACAAAATTTCATCCTCTTAAAGAATAGATCAAATTTGTTTTGCCCAATCTACTTTATGTTTTGTATCAAAATCTAAAACAATATGAAACGATGGGTGAAAAAAACAAGATAGTCTCAACGTCATGCACTAGTATCCAAAGTATTATGAAGAAATTGGAATTCTAAAATGTTGGATTCACAAGATAGCAGTAATTTTTAATTTTATGCATCATCCTCAAAATATATAAATATGCACTCAAAACATACCTAGATGGTTATAAATCACGTAAAGTATTAATAAGATGTGTATACTTTAACACAAAGTCTATGTAATAGGTAGGCAATAACATTTATATTATTGACGAAAGATGTGCCATGAATTTTTTGGGTTCATCTACCAAATTAATGTCATCATCATATGAACAAGGGGTACATCATTAGAATATAGTGACAACACACTATCCGCTATTAGTTATTTCTAGACATCTTACATTCTAATGATGTCCCCTATCCACTTTTCCTACACAGGGGATAGTGTGTTTTCCAACACTACATATAATGTGAGCATATTTATGTTCCAATCATATTGAAAGAAAGTGAAATGTCATTTTTTACTATAACCAAAGAGTTGTTCTAAAATTTGAAGGTGCATTCACAAGGGACAATGTGGTTTCCAACACTACAAATTCATAAGGAAATAATTGACAACAGATAGTGTGTTTTCCAACATTGCAAATAATGTGAGCATTTTTTGTTCCCTATTGGAAAACACATTGTCCCTTATTGGATAACACCCTATTCATTGTTAGTTATTTCCAATGTTGGAAAACACATTGTCCCATGTTAGTTATTTCTAGACATCTTACATTCTAATGTTGTCCCCTATCCACTTTTCCTACACAGGGGACAATGTGTTTTCCAACACTGCAAATAATGTGAGATTTTTTTTGTTCCAATCATATCAAGAAAGTGAAAAAACATGCATCCCCTACTAGTTATTTCCAATGTTGAAAACACACTTTATCCCCATAAGTTATTTTAATGATGGAAGTGGAAAAGACACTGTCCCCTGTTAGTTATTTCCAATGTTGGAAAACACACTATCCCCTATTAGTTATTTCTAGACATCTTACATTCTAATGATGTCCCTTGTCCACTTTTCCTACACAGGGGACAATGTGTTTTCCAACACTGCAAACAATGTGAACATTTTTTGTTCCAATCATATTTCCAATGTTGGAAAACACACCTGTCCTCGTTAGTTATTTCCAATGTTGGAAAAACATAATCGTCCTCAAGTAGTTATTTCCAATGTTGGAAAACACACTGTCCCTTGTTGGAAAAAACACTATCCCTAGTTATTTCTAGACATCTTACATTCTAATGATGTCCCTTGTCCACTTTTCCTATATAGGGGACATGTGTTTTCCAACACCGTAAATTCATAAGGAAATAATTGACAAGGGATAGTGTATTTTCCAAACTGCAAATAATGTGAGCACTTTTTGTTCCATGTTGGAAAACACATTGTCCCCTATTGAAAACACACTATCCCCTATTAGTTATTTCTAATGTTGTTCTAAAATTTGAAGGTGGACTTCATTACAAGGGATAGTGTGTTTTCCAACACTACAAATTCATAAGGAAATAATTGAGAAGGGATAGTGTGTTTTCCAACACTACAAATAATGTGAGCTTTTTTTTGTTCCAATCATATCAAAAGTGAAAAACACACTATCCCTTGTCAAGGGATAATTGGAAATGTCATTTTTACTATAACCAAAGAGTTGTTCTAAACTTTGAAGGTGGACCTCATTACATAACTGACAAAGGACAGTGTGTTTTCCAACACTGCAAATAATGTAAGCATTATTTTGTTTTGATCAAATGAAGAAAGTGAAATTCCAGTTTTATTGTACCAAATAGTTCTAAAATTTTAAGGTGGACTTCATTACATTGTTGGTGTGTACAAATAAAAAAAAAATCATAAGGAAACATTGGAAAAGGGACAGTGTGTTTTCCAACACTCCAATAATGTGAGCATCTTTCATAAGGAAATAATTGATAGGGGACAGTGTGTTTTCTAGCACTGGAAATAATGTGAGCATTTTTCACAAAGAAATAATTGACAAGGGACAGTGTGTTTTCCAACAGTACAAATAATGTGAGCATTTTTGTGTTCCAATCAAATGAAGAAAGTGAAATGCCATTTTTACTATACCAAATATTTGTTATAAATTTGAAGGTGGAATTTATTGTATTCTTGGTGTGTACGCAACAACTTTTTTTTATAAGGATATAATTGACAAGGGACAATACAATACACCCTATTTAGAAATTATTATTATTCTATTTTTTTCATGTATTAAGGTATGAAGGATCACCCTCATAAGTTCTTTACAGTCTAAATAAGAAATGGATTCACTCTCTATATAAATATCATTGGTCATCACTCAAACGTTATTTTTTAATAGCTCCAAAAGATATTTTTTTGTTAATATTGGTGAAGTTTAGTAGCACATTGTGAAGAGTATTATATCACATATCAACTCAAAATATTATATTCTATATAGTGGTTGTGTATGTGATTCATTAAAGGTTGAGGTATCATGTTGTAAGACCTTAAGACAAGATAGTAAATGCAATTATATGAATTAATAATTCATACTTTTATTAATTTATTATGTCATCGAAATCTACTATGAGCATTTGTGTAATTGGTTGTATGGTCGGATAATCCTTAAATAGATTCTTTAGTCACAATTTTATCACATGGTATGGAAGTAGTGGTTTTAAATCCCAAAGGACCTAAGAGAGAGGGAGTGAGAGAGACTAGAGAGAGACTTGAGAGAGAGAGGGAGTAGGAGAGGCCTGAGAGAGCAAGAGAGGGAAAGGGGGAGAAAGAGAGAGAGAGAGAGAGAGAGAGAGACTTGAGGGGGAGAGACAGAGGGAATGAGGGACATAGGAAGTGTTAGGGTGGGAGGGATAGAAGGAGGGAGAGAAAGAGGGAAGGAGAGATTGTGGCTTATGTACTAAGAGATTATTGTATTTGGCATTTAGTATAACATTGTCTTCATTCTTAGATGCATATTAGCCTAAAATAAGGGAGACATGGAGAGGTAGGTAGAGAGAGGTAAGGTTGAAGGAATATAGGGAGAGGTAGGTAGAGAGAGTGAGGAAAAGATGCAACACAATTTTCCTCATCTTCATTGCTCTTACTTGTTAACACCCCCTACTATTCATTGTCATGATCTTCTAACATTTTTTCATATCTTTAACTAGAATATTTAGATCAACTACTCCCTCATCAACCCTTAGGATAGAAACATCCCTTTCTTGGATAGAGTTTTCAATGTCTTGAATACTTTTATGTAGGTTTGTAGCCACTTTTTTTTTTAGCTTTGAGTGTCTTTACGATTAGAGAATGTAGATGTTTCTTTTAAATAACAAGTTCTTTACAAGACTTGTCTACCTTTTTAGATATAAGCCTTTCATGTCTCCACCCAATTGATTCTCTTTTTTTGCACTTAGATCTGATTTTTCCTTTTCCTTGTCATCTATTTACAATTGTATTTGTTCCATGGAATTCTTAAGTTCAAGAATCTTTGAGTTCATTTGTTCAACTCCACTTATATTATTTTAACAATATATAATTCAACCCTATATTCCCCCTATAAATGAGCCACCCCTTATTTTCATAAATCCTCACCATTTCATTGCTCCACTTTCTTTACTCACTACCCCTTTGGTACCATTTCCTTGTATTGAAAATAATTTCTATTTCTTGCAAGTCCCTATCAAGTAACCAACCTTCTATGATTTCATCCAAACACAACCAACGATCCTATACATATCACATGGTGACCTCCCTAAACATGTTATATCCATTATTTTAGAATCTCAATTGATCATCCTAGTTCCTCATGTGAATAAGAAAGGTCCTAATCTAATTATCATTCAACACCTCTCTCTTGTGTATATCATTAAATGATAGTTCATTTTTATAATCAATGCAAAGCACTAAAACATAAATACAATACTTAATTGATATAGGTGTCATCACTATCTTCTAAGTGGTTAATTGGATCATTGTACCTTATTGTCATTTGAGTTACAAAATTATGATAAATTTGGTAAGAGAGGGATGGGGGAAACAGGGAGAATTATATCACTCATATCACTCAAATTTGGTAAGGAAGAGAGGGAAGGAGGGAGTAAACAATAAAGGGAGGGGTAGACGGAAAGAGAGAGATGGGGGAAATAGGGAAAAAAGGAGGGAGAGGAAGGTTAGGAGGGATAGTGAGAGATGAGAGATAGATAGAAGTATTTCCAATTGTATTTATTCCATGTAATTCTTAAGTTCAAGAATCTTTGACTTCATTTGTTTAAATCCACTTATAGCATCATCTCTCATTTTCTTTGCTTGCAAAAATTAATATGTAATACAAAACCTTTTGAATTTATCCACTTTCATATTTCCATTTTCCCGTTGCATTTACTACACACACACCTTCCTCAACTTCTCAAGAGAAGGAAGAATCTCTTTAGACAATACATTATCTATCTAATTCTCTTTGGTTTGCTTCTTTTTAAGTGTTTTTAGCATAGATTCCTTTTTCATTTCATACATTATAGTACCTGCTACCTCTAGTTCCACATTTCCATTTTTCCATTGCACATAGTCCACATGCTCCTTCATCAACTTCTCAAGAGTAGGAATGATCTCTTTAATCAATACATTATCTATCTCATTCACTTTGGTCTACTTATTTTCAAGTTGTGTAAGAGAAAGAGGCAACGAGGGAGATAGAGAGAGGTAAGGTAGGTGGGGTATGTATAGAGAGAGTCAGGGAGGGAGGGAAGGAGGGGTAGGTGGAGATAGGTTGTGTGTGTGTGTGTGTGTGTGTGTGAGGGAGAGAGAGGGGAAGGAGGAAGATATGACGTGGTAGGGGTGGAGGGATAGAGGGAGGGAGAGAAAGAGGGGATGGAGGGGAAGTGGTAGTAGGGAGAGGTAGAGGGGTGAGAGGTTGTGGTGGACTTGTACGAAATATTCAGTTACATGTGGAATATGAAATAGGCAGGGTGGGAGGAATGGAAGAACCCAAAATGGAATTATGAGGAGGGGGAGATGTGATGGTGGATTATAGGAAATAGGCACAAAAATGGATTTATAGGATGGAGGAGGGAAAAGGATAATGTTTTTGGTTTGGTATGATGGAGGTGCAAGGAATAAAGAGAGATGTGGGTAAAGCTATATACATCTAGATGGATTGTGGACATAGGGACCCAAAAAAACTTGAAAAGAAGTAGACCAAAGTGAATGAGATAGATAATGTATTCACTGAAGAGATTCTTCCCACTATTGAGAAGTTGAGGAAGGTGCATGTGCAATATGTGCAATGGAAAAATGGAAATGTAGAACTGGAGCAACAAGTACTAGAATATATGAAATGAAAAATAATATACTCTAAAAACACTTTCAATACTTGAAGCAAACCAAAGTGAATGAGATAGATAATTTATTGACTAAAGAGATTATTCCTGCTCTTGAGAAGTTGAGGAAGGAGCATGTGTGCTATGTGCAATGAGAAAATGGAAATGTAGAACTAGAGCCAACATGTACTATAATGTATGAAATGACAAAGAAATCTTCTCTAAAACACTTGAAGAGATTGTTTATGCTCTTGAGAAGTTGAGGAAGGAGCCTATGTAGTATGTGCAATGGGAAAATGACAATGCAAAAGTGGATTAAATCAAGAGTTTTGTATTACATATGAATTTGTGCAAGCAAAGAAAGTGAGAGATGATGTTATAAGTAGAAATGAACAAATGAAATCACATATCCTTGAACTTAAGAATTCCATGGAACAAATACAATTGGAAATAGATGATAAGGAAAAGGAAAAATTAGATCTAAGTGCAAAAAAAGAGAATCAATTGGGTGGAGACATGAAATTCTTATCTAAAAAGGTAGACAAGTCTTGTAAAGAACTTGTTAAAAAAAATCTACATTCTCTAATCATAATGAAATAACTGATAGGGGATAGTAAGTGGGATAGAGGGAGGGATAGAAATAGGGAGGGATGGAGATATGAAGTGGTAGGGTGGGAGGGATATAAGGACCGAAAATGGACTTAGTAGGAGGGAGTGATGTGATGGTGGATTGGATGAAATGAAAAAGGAATTTTCTTTAAAAACACATGAAAAAATGTAGACCAAAGTGATTTCTGTATATTTTGAGAGGAGGATTGCATCCACCAAAGAAAGGCTAGAAACTTTTTTTTCAAGACCTGATTACATCCACCAAACAAAACCTATGTAATATTTGAGTCCGACATGTAGTTAATATTGCTATAAGGGTAGAAGAAATGTTTGAGATGATGAGGAATGTGTGGATTGGTTGGACATATAAAAGAAGATAGAAGAGGTAATAAACTTAGATATTAATAAAGTGATGATTAAGAAATTTAAAGAAAAATAAGAAATCTAGAGATAAATACAATTGGAAATAGATGACAAGGAAAAGGGAAAATTAGATCTAAGTGCAAAAAAGGAGAATTAGTTGGGTGGAGACATGAAAGTATTATCTGAAAAGGTAGACAAGTATTGTAAAGAACTTGTTAAAAGAAACATCTACATTCTCTAATCATAAAGACACTCTCAAAGCTAAGAAAAAAGTGGCTACAAAGCTACATAAAAGTATTCAAGACATTGAAAACTCTATCCAATAAAGGGATGTTGCTATCCTGAGGGTTCATGAGGGAGAAACTAATCTAAAGCTTCAAGTAAAATATGAAAAAGATTAAAGAGAGATGTAGGTAAAGCTAGATACAAAGGTAGGGTGGGAGAGGTACAAAGAGAGATAGCTAGTGAGAGAGAGAGGCAGGGAGAGGGGGGAGGGAGAGGTAGAGAGGGGTAGGTAGAAATTTGAAGATGGACTTCATTACATTCATGGTGCGTACGAAACAAAAAAAATTCATAAGGAAATAACTGATAGGGGGCAATGTGTTTTCCAACATTGCAATTAATGTGAGCATTTTTTGTTCCAATCATATGAATAACTTATGAAACTTTTCATAAGGAAATTTATCTCCTCCCCAAACTCTCCACCCTTGAGCTTTGAACAAGTACAATGAAATAACTCACAATCCATTGGCTTTTCCAACCTGAAATTATTTTATGCATATATTTTTCATGAGGATGAATTTAGGATAGCTAAGACAATGAATTAAGGGGATATACAAGATCCTTGACTTAAATTATGTGTCATGCGAGAAAATTAGTTTTATAAATAGGAGATGGCTTAAAAGGGTACATAATTTTAGATAAGGGGTATATCTAGAGTATTTGGATTTTAAACTAGATAAGGGTCTTTCAATGGATTAAAGTATTCATAATTTATGTTGTATCAATTTGATTATTTTTATGTATCCCTAAAATATAACCCCCCCATACTCTCCATTGTTTAACTTTGAACATGTAAAATGAAATAATGGAAACTGACATTGTGTTTTCCAACATGCAATTATTTTGTGTGGGTACTAGAATATATGAAATGAAAAAGGAATCTACTCTAAAAACACTTTAAAAGATGTAGACAAAAGTGAATGAGATGGATAATGTATTGGTTTCAAGTTTCATAAACAATCTACTCAAACCTAATGTGTTTTCCAACTTGCAATTATACCATGCATTTACTTTCTTCATCTGATTAGAACAAAAAAGTGCTCATATTATTTTTAGTGTTGGAAAACACATTTTTCCCTATTAGTTATTTCCTTATGAAAAGTTTTTGTTTCATACACACCAAGAATGTGAGGGAGAGAGAGAGAGGGAACTTTCCAATATGAAATTGTTGTAAGGAAAATCTTTTCTTATTTAGAGAGTATGAATGTAATGAAAGGAACTTTCAAAATTTACCACAACTATTACTTAGAGTAAAAATTGTATTTCAATTTCTCATATGAGGTAAAAAGAAATGCACAAAATAATTGTAGGTTGGAAAACACCGTGGGTTGTGAGTGATTGCATTCTTCTTGTTCTAAGCTCAAGGGTGGAGAGCTTGGGGAGGATTTGCAGGTGGGGGATACATAAAACTAATCAAATTAACCCGATGGGTGACTAACCAATTAGGTTGTTATGTGTAGAGGGTTTTACAAAAGTATTTCAATTGTAGGTTTCATAACATCTAGTGGTTTCTAACCTGTAGGTGAGGGATACATAAAACTAATCAAATTAACTCGATGAGTGACTAACCAATTAGGTTGTTATGTGTAGAGGGTTTTACAAAAGTATGTCAATTGTATGTTTCATAACATCTAGTGTTTTCTAACCTGCAATTATTGTAATGAAAACCTTTTATAATTGGTTAATTGGAGAATTATACCTTATTGTCATTTGAGTTACAAAATTATGATAAATTTGGTAAATTGAGAACCTGCTACCTCCAGTTCCACGTTTCCATTTTTTCCATTACATATAGTGCACATGCTCCATCAACTTCTCAAGAGTAGGAAGGATCTCTTTAGTCAATACGTTATCTATCTTATTCACTTTAAGTGTTTTTATATTAAGAATATAGTGATGACACCTATATTAATTAGGTGTTGTATTTATGTTTGAGTGCTTTGCATTGATTAGCAAAATGAACTATCACTTAATGATATACACAAGAGAGAGGTTTTGAATGACAATGCTTAGGAACTTTCTTATTCGGATGAGGAACTATGATGATCAATTGAGATTATAAAAGAATGGATAGGACATGTGTGTTTGAGGGAAAGAGAGGTGGAAGGAGGGAGATAGGAAGTGGTAAGGAGATATGGTGAGAGAAGAAGGTTAGGAGGGATGGTGAGAGAGGACAGATAGAGAAGTATAGAGGGATGGGGGGAGGGAGATATCTAGTGAGGCAGGATGGGAGGGATAAAGGGAGAGAGAGGAAATGAGGGAGACATGTAGAGGTAGGTAGCTAGGGGTAAGGTTGAAGGAATAAATGAATAATTAGGTAGAGAGAGTGAGGGGAGATAGGGGAAGGAGAGAGGAAAGGGAAGAGATAAGTAGAGGGAAGGAGGGAGGAAGGATGGAATGGTGGAGGGAAGGGAGGGAAGATGGAATGGACGATTACCATTTATTCCAATTGTATTTGTCTACGGGAATTTTATGTTCAAGAATATTTTGACCATTTGTTCAACTTCACTTATACAATCATCTCACTTTTCTTACACAAATTCATTGATCATGTAAAATGTTTTGTTAAACAAGGATGGTATCGCATAAAGAATTAGTAAAAATGTAGAAGTATTTTAGAAATATATATACAAGACTTTATAAATATATATCTTTAGAATATCCAAAATAAATAAATTCATACATTTGTGAGGGAGAGAGGGAGAGGACAGATGGAGGGAGATAGGAGTGTAGTGGGTGATAAAGGGAGAAAGAGAAAGAGGGAAGGAGGGGAGATAGAGAGAGTTAGGGTAGAAGAGTTAGGTACTAAGAGATTTAGGTGAGAGGGAGGGCTAGGTAGAGAGAGATTGTGTGTGTGGAGGAAGAGAGAGAAGGGGAGATATGGAGTGGTAGGGTGGGGAGGGATAGAAGGACCCAAAATGTACTTAGGAGGAGGGAGATATATGATGGTGGATCGGTACATAGGCACCTCAACCCATTTATAGGATGGAGGGATGTGGGATAATGTTTTGGGATACAGGTAGAGGAGGATGGTGAAAAATGGTTGGGATAATGATAATACATGTATAATGTATTGAATTGGCATATTCTTGAAAAGTTGAGCAAAAAGTGGTTATATTTAGCTACATAAAAGTATTCAAGGCACCAAAAACTCTATCCAAGAAAGGGATGTTGTTGGCCTATACATGAGGGAGTAGCTGATCTTAAAGCTCGGCAAAACATATGAAAAAAAGAAGTTAGAAGATCATGAAAAGTAATTGTAGGGGTGTTAATAGGTAAGAGTAGTAGGGATGAGGGAAAAATGTGTTGATGATTAACTCGTCTAGATGCATTGGAAATAGTTGGAAGTGCTTGAAATTGTAACAAAACAAAAGACTAAAATTAAACACTTAGAAAAGGAATTAAAATATAAGAAGAATATTTTATCATAAAAAAAAAGGAGGTTGATTTTGTTGAGAGATAATTGCAATCTAAAAAGACATGAAGTTGAGAAAATAAACACAACAATGGAAGGTGTTGCTATGAAGAAGGGTGCATCGAGACATTATAGAAAGAGTAGTTTGCAAGAATTTACAGAAGTTTAGAAGTTGAAGTGTTTGTAGACATTCTACATTTCCCACCATTGAATAATTTTTAGTTTCTAATTTCTAGCACACATTCCAATCCTAATAGGTTCACACGTGGTATACCTCAGAATCATCTTATAGTCATTGTGAAGGTATAATTTTTTTATTCATAAGATTGGAATTGAGATTGATAAATTTATCTTTCATGTCTTTCTAAATAAAATGGATTGTCATTCATTGAATCTTCCTAATTCTAGGTAAATTATTTAATTAAATTCAATGTTGATTCTTGTCATTCAAGTTGAGACTTAAGAACATAACAAGGAAATAACAAGTGAAAACTAGATAATGAAAAGGAAAATCAAATCATTTCTTCATGTTTCATATCATAAGGATGTAGGTTCTAGTTTTGAAAATGGGGGATGTAGGTTCTATGAGTAATGTGCCCTCTTGGCTAAAGGTAAATAAACAACCCCAATCAAAATCCCACTTTGCTCTTATCTTATTATTTGGATTCAAACAACTATTGCTTTGAACAAGCACAATGAAATAATTCACAACCCACTATGTTTTCCAACATGCAATTATTTTGTGCATATACTTTTCATGAGGATGAATTTAGGATAGCTAAGACAATGAATTAAGGGGTCCTAAGATGATAGATTTAGGGGATATACAAGATCCTTGACTTAAATTATGTTTCATGCGAGAAAATTAGTTTTATAAATAGGAGATGAGTTAAAAGGGTACATAATTTTAAATAAAGGGTATATAATATTTGGATTTTAAACTATAAGGGTTTTTGTATGGATTAAAGTAGTCACCATGTATGTTGTATCAATTTGGTTATTTTTATGTATCCCTAAAACATAACTCCCCCCATACTTTCACTATTTAACTTTGAACATGTAAAATGAAATAATGGAAACCAACATTGTGTTTTCCAACATGCAATTATTTTGTGCAGGTACTAGAATATATGAAATGAAAAAGGAATCTGCTCTAAAAACACTTGAAAATATGTAGACCAAAGTGAATGAGATAGATAATGTATTGGTTGCAAGTTTCATAAACCATCTACTCAAACCCACTGAGTTTTCCAACCTGCAATTATGTTGTGCATTTACTTTCTTCATCTGATTGGAACAAAAAAATGCTCACATTATTTTCAGTGTTGGAAAACACACTGTCCCCTATCAGTTATTTCCTTATGATTTTTTTTTTGTACACACCAAGAATGTAATGAAGTATACCTTTAAATTTTAGAATTCTTTGGTGTAAAAATGGCATTTCACTTTCTTCATTTGATTGGAACAAAAAAATGTTCACATTATTTGTAGAGTTGGAAAACACAAAATAATTGCAGGTTGGAAAACACAGTGGGTTGTGAGTGATTGCATTCTGCTTGTTGAAAGCTTAAGGGTGGAGATCTTGGGGAGGATTTATAGTTGGGGGATACATAAGAATAATTAAATTGACATGAGTGGTGACTAACCAATTATTTTGGTATGTTTAGAGGATTTTATAACAATATGTGGGTTGTAGGTTTCATAACACCCAGTGCTTTCCAACTTGAAATTGTTGTAATGATTTTTTTTTCTTATTTAGAGAGTACAAATGTAATGAAATATACTTTCAAAATTTACCACAATTTTTACTTAGAGAGAAAATTGTGCTTCAATTTCCTCATATGGTGGGAAAAGAAATACACAAAATAATTGTAGGTTGGAAAACATAGTGGGTTGCGAGTGATTTCATTATTCTTGTTCTAAGATCAAGGGTGGAGAGCTTGGGGAGGAGTTGTACGTGTGGGATACATAAAACTAATCAAATTACATTCTTGGTGCATATGAAACAAAATTTTTTCATAAGGAAATAAGTAATAGGGGACAATGTGTTTTCCAACAATGCATGTAATGTGAGCATGTTTTCATTCCAATCAGATGAAGAAAGTGAAATGTCATTTTTATTGTACTAAAGAGTTTTTCTAAAATTTGAAGGTAGAATTCAATACATTCTTGGTGTGTACGAAACCAAAAAAATTCATAAGGAAATAATTGACAAGGGATCTAGTGTGTTTTCCAATAGTGCAAATAATGTGAACATTTTGTTGTTCAAATCAAATGAAGAAAATGAAACTCCATTTTTATTGTACCAAATAGTTCTAAAATTTTAAGGTAGACTTCATTACATTGTTGGTGTGCATGAAACAAAAACTTTTCATAAGGAAATATCTGACAGGACAGTATGTTTTCCAACACTACAAATAATGTGAGCATTTTTTTGTTCCAATCAGATGAAGAAATTGAAATGCCATTTTTACTGTACCAAAGAGCTATTCTAAAATTTGAAGGTGGACTTCATTACATTCTTGGTGTATATGAAACAAAAAAAAATTCATAAGGAAATAATTGACAAGGGACAATGTGTTTTCCAACACTGCAAAACCTTAAACCATTATCTATTTCATTCAATTTCTTCATTATAAGGTGTTTCAACACCATATTTATGTCTCTCTTTGGATTGAGCCATCATCATCATTGCATGAATCAATTAGGTTAAAACTTAAACCTTGAACCTAACATCCATCATCATTATATTGATCCATTAGGTTCATTTAGGGATAATATAAATTTATTAATCTAAGCATTTTTCATCCATCATAGTCCTTTCATTATCTATGTATCTTTCCATCCTAATCAATAAATATCTCCCAACCCATTAACCTTTGATCTCCCCATGCTTATATTCATATCCACCATCCATCACTCTATCCTACAACATCGTCTAATCATTCCATAACCCCCTATCATCAGTACCTAGCTATAGGCTACTCCTACAAGAAATATAATTCTATCTTATTATTCCATCACTGTTTCCAATCCAAAGTTGTAATAAAATGATAATCCATGCAATCTGATTATGCAATATACAAGAAATCATCCAATAAAATATTACATAAAGGCTCCATTTGATATGGTCTCTTAGATGCTTGATTGGATATTATGAATGGTATGTGGATTTCTCTTTAAACCAACATAGTCTTGGTATAGTTGGATGATTTTTAATGGAGAAATGGTAGCACACACCTGCTAGAAAATGTGTTGATGATAATGAAGGGAAAATGGATCTATTTGCAAACTCTTGTTGGGAGGGATGATGCAATTCAAGGATCAAATGGTATAGTATCACTTTCCCTAGATGATAAGATTTTTGAACTTACGAACTCCATGAAACAAAAAAAAATTGGAAATAGATGATAAGGAAAAGGTAAAATCAAATCTAAGTAGAGAAAAAAAGAATCAGTTGGGTGGAGACATGAAAGTCTTATCTGTGAAAAGGTAGGAAAGTCTTGTAAATAACTTGTTAAAAGGAACATTTGCATTCTCTAATCATAAAGACACTCTCAAAGATGATCAAAAAGAGGCTTAAAGATAAATAAATTGGAAATATAATGTTATGACATGGTGATGTTAGAGGGAATTAGATAGGATGAATTAATATGTAGGATTAAATATCAAATAGGTGGAATTAGTGTGTCTAAAACATGCTACAAAGTGTTTCTAGACATCTTACATTTCCTACCATTGAATAATTTCTAGTTTCTAATTTATAGCACACATTCCAATCCTGATAGGTCTACACATGTGGTATACCCCTAGAAGCCTCTTAGTAGTCATTGCATGGTATACATTTTTTAATTCATAAGATTGGAATTGAGATGAATAAAATTTCTCTTTTATGTCTTGGTAGGTTGAGAGAGGTTGTGTGGGAAGGAGGGATAGAGAGAGAGGGAAGGAGGGAGATATGGAGAGGTAGGTAGAGAGAGGTCAGGTGAACATAATAGAGAGATATATGTTACAGGGTGGGAGAGGTATAGATGTGGTGTGTGTGTCATTGATCATGAAAAGAGTTTGGTTAAACACTGATGGTATCGATAAAGAACTAGTACAAAGGAGAAGTATATTTAGAAATGTATACAAGACTAAATATAAGTATGTTTAGAATATCCAAATTAATAAATTCAAACATTTGTATAAAGAGAATACTTACACTATGATGAAGGACAAAAAGAAACATATTCTAGGGAGAGAGAGAGAGAGGGAAGGAGGAGATAGGGAATAGTAGGGTGGGAGGGATAGAAGGACCCAAAATGGAATTAGTATGATGGGGAGATATGTTGGTGGATTGTGGGACATAGGGACCCAAAAACACTTGAGAATAAGTAGACCAAAGTGAATGACCTAGATAATGCATTGATTGAAGAGATTTATCCTACTCTTGAGAAGTTGAGAGATTGATAAATAATTGCAGATTGGAAAACACAATGGGTTGTGAGTGATTGCATTCTTCTTGTTCTAAGCTCAAGGGTGGAGAGCTTGGGGAGGATTTCTAGGTGGGGATACATAAAACTAATCAAATTGACCTGGGGGTGACTAACCAATTGGTTGTTACATGTAGAGGGTTTTACAACAATATGTGGGTTGCGGGTTTCATAACACACAATGTTTTCCAAACTGCAATTGTTTTAATGAAATTTTTTCTTATTTAGAGAGTACGAATGTAATAAAAGGCACTTTCAAAATTTACATCTTTTTCTTAGAGTAAAAATTGTGTTTCAATTTCCTCATATGTTGGAAAAATAAATGCATAAAATAATCATAGGTTGGAAAACATAGTGGGTTGTGAGTGATTACATATTGTTTGTTCTAAGCTTAAGGGTGGAGAGCTTGGGGAGGATTTCTAGGTGGGGATATACAAAAATAATCAAATTTCCCTAAGGGGTGAATAATCAATTTGGGTATTATGTGTAAAGGGTTTTACAACAACATGTGGGTTGTAGGTTTCATAACACCAAGTGTTTTCCAACCTGCAATTGTTGTAATGAAAACCTTTTCTTATGTAGATTGTAATAATCTACACCTAAAAATGGCCAAAATGAGTGATTTTGAGGAATCCTTAACTAGAAATTCTCTAGAAAAAAAACATCTCAATCATAAAATAAATCAAAAATGGAATATCAAACATGTATTGAATCTATATATAACATTATCTTAAAGAATATTATTGGCATCACAAGGAGGAGCATCAACACCAATTATTGATCAACATAGTCTCATTTGTATCATCTAGCAAAAATGTCACAATAGGATTATAACAAGCATTTGACACCACCCCAATAACTAGCTAAAAAAAGGGATTTGTGACACATGAAACATGTTTGGACATTTTTTAAAGAAGTGGGAAGAACAATGAGTATGATGACCACAAGAAGAACATGGGTGTAAGTCAAAACTAGAAATTGTAATGAGACTACGTGATAAAATTAATTGAACACACAAAAATACACAAACATTAGAGAAACACAATGTTCTTAATATCTTTCTAATGCCACTTCATGGGGGAAACCTTCTACTAGAGCATACACTCCAATTAAAAATATCCAAGATGTCTTATATTTGAGAAATCATTGCAATTTATAAAGCATTGCCAAAGGAAACTCCTACCATCCCATGCATGTGGTGCAGGAGCACCTAGGCTAAACTCCAGTTTGTTATGTTCAATTTTGGCTTGTACATGACCTTAGCCAAGTCAGGGTAATTGTATGTTTATTTCAGACCTTAGAAGGTCTTGCTTGTGTGTGGTGAGTTAGTCACTAGGACTAAAATCATCTTAGTGTAATCATTGTTGTTAGATTTTTCTTTATTTAGCTTTAGACAACTTATGTTGGAATGTAGGGCATTAAATGTGTTCTTAACACATCTTAGTTGTTAGAAGATTCCAAGAGGTAGTTAGGGGAGTTGATGGCTCGGAATCAAGGAGATTGGGGTCCTAAGATGTAGGATGATGGCAAAGTTGTAAGAATGTTGCAAAGTTGCATGACAACATTGTTAGGTTGCATGCAACTTAGTTGTCTTGGATTCCTTAAAAATTAGGAGTACGGGATCGATCAACTTCCCTTGAAACATGTCAAAGGAATCTATGTAGGTGTGGTGGCTCGTAGACAAGCTGTTAGAATGCATTGTAATCAAATTTTTGGTTGGTGTGAATAAAGAAATTATGTATTTCCTGTGTTTACCCGAGTATCTTGAGAAACAAAGATATCAAAGGCATTGTGTATACTATTTTAGCATTGAATTTGTGTTCATAGAGTAGTTTTGAGTATCTTTCTTTTTGTAAACAAGTTGCTTTAACTAGATTTAGTACTTTGAATTCATAGATTAGAGCATAAGGGGTTTGTAGTTCTTGTTTTTGAGCAGTCAGTCCTTTAATGGCTCCCCCATGAAATCTAACCATGGGGTTTTCCTGAGATTTGATGGAAATGATAGGGGATCCAATCACTTGTACATATTTAGCAGTAGGGAGTATAGGGAATGGAGCAAGTGTTTTTAAGATCAAACCCTAGGCGAGCTAGGACAGTTCGGTTAGGAGTTTGATAGAGAAAAGTGAAGAATATAGGCAGGGATTACAAGTATTGTACGAATAAAGCATGGTATCAGGTAAGGTAAGATAAAATCTTCATATTTGAGAAGGATTGAAGCTTCAATCAATCCATTAGAAGCAGACTTGAATGAGAAAGTAGTAAAACCCTAGGAATTAGGCCTACTAGCCATAATTGCCCTTGATTCTAGGAACCTACTGTACGAAGGAGACAGAGGTTTGGAACCCTGTGAAAAATTTAAAGGATCAAAAAGGGTGTCTAGAAATGAAGTTTATTAGCTAGGTTGTTTGGCAAGTTTAAGCAAGAAAAGCAAAAAAGTGATTGGTAAGGGCTACAAGGAATTAGGCCTCACCAAGGCAAATTCTTGAAATCGGGTAGTGTGAAGATTGAATACCATCCTAAATGGATCTAATGGGATGTGAAAGGCATGTTTACAGTATCTCTAGCTCCCCTACAAACAGTTCAAGATTGAATGTGATGTTGGCACTTAGATTCTTCTAAGTCCAAGAGAGAGTCTACTAGTTTCAAAAGAGGTGTTGGTCTTCTAAGGTAAAGCACAAGTGGAAAACTCTTGGAGAAGAGTTGGAGTAGGACTTGGTCAATCATCCAATCCCAACAAGAACCCATTGGTATCAGGTTCTAGGAAGGAGATAGTGAAAAGGTCTTCTAGAAGATTGTGCAAGCAAGCTTTGGTTCACCATACACCATATTGGTATCAGAGCCTTTGTTTGATCAAGGATTATGATTGATGTTGTAGCCCATTGACTTTGTAGGAGAGAACACACTAGAGAAAAGAACCATGGTGACTAAGGCTGAGTTAGCTAAGAAGGTAGAAGAGCAAGAGGAGGATAACAGGTTGCTAAGAAAAAGGTTATCTCGAATGGAGAAGCTCTTGGATGAAGTCCAAGAAACAATAGACAAAGTGAAGGATAAGATAGAGAAAAAGGAGGAGCGGGAAGCAAAGGAAAAATAAGAGGACTTCAAGGAGGAAGCTCCAAAGCCTGACCATGTTCTTGCTGAAGAACCCTTCTTGAAGGCACTGCAGGCCTTAAGTGGCAAAGCTTTGGAAGGAGTGCCACTATTCAGTGGAAAAATGGACCCTGATTCAGTTGTGGATTGGATTGAGAGCATTGAAAATCAATTTGAATGTGATGGTATAATAGAGGCCCAAAAAGTAAAGGTGGCCAAGTCAAGGTTGAGAGGAGCAGCTCTCACATGGTGGAAATTTGTACAAGCTGAAAGAGAGAAAGAAGGCAAGGGTCCCATAGTTACATGGAGAGGAATGGTAACTAAAATAAAGCAGACCTATCTACCTGATCACTATGAAGTTTAGTTGCATAAGAGAAGACACAATCTTAGGAAAAAAGATATGGATGTCCAAACATACACCGAGGAGTTTCAAAAATTGTGCCTCAGATCAAAGGTGGTTGAAGATGAAAGCATCAAGCTAGCAAGGTATTTGAATGGGCTTAAGTGGTCTATTCAAGAAGACATGAGCCTAGTGAACTTCAAAACCATCTGCCAATGCTATCAAATGGCCTTAAAGATAGAGGAGAAAGGCAAAAAGAATCAAGAGAAAAATCCCAAAAGTAGAGGTAAAGGGAAAGACATCATAGGACAAAGAGGAGGTTATGGTGGAAGGAGTTTAGAACCAAGGGCCCAAGGAGAAGTCAGATACTCTGAGCAACAAGAAGGAAGCCCTAGTAGAGGTGGTAGAGGAAGAGGCTCCAACTCCAGAGGAAGAAGTGGTGGATAAGGAAGAGATAACTACTTTACCAACATGAAATGCTACCACTGCAATCAATTGGGACACTCGGCCTATAGATGTGCAGAGAAAGGTAGTAATTCTCATGGAGGTGACAAGAGAACTAACTTGGTTCATGATGAGACAGCTGCAGCAGATAAACACCCTGAAGTACCATTGAATTCAAAGGAAGGTGAGAACCTCATGATGAGGAGAACTTTGATCAAGGAGCCGGTGAAAGAAGAACCAAGCCTAAAGAGGTCCCTGTTTAGGATAAAGTGTAAGATGATGGGGAAAGTGTGTAGAGTCATCATTGACTCAGGGTCTACTGATAATATTGTGTCAGAGGAGACAGTCAGCAAGCTGAAGTTGACAAGGATACCCCACAACAATCCTTACAAGGTCACATGGCTCAATAAAGGTCAACATGTCTTGGTGAATGAACAAGCATGGGTGGAGTTCTCAATTGGTAGGTACAAGGACAAAGTTTTGTGTGATGTGTTACCTATGGATGCATGTCACTTGCTCCTAGGTAGACCATGGCAATTTGATCGCCAAGATGTTCATGATGGAGCAAAGAACTCCTATACTTTCAAGAAAGATAAGGTAACCTTCAAAATTCAGTCTTTGCTAGAAGATACAGAGGTGCAGACAGCAGGTCCTAAACTACTCATGGTCGGTGAAAAAGAGTTCCTAGAAGCCTTGGAAGAAGGAGAAGGAATTGGTTATGCAGTGATGATAAAGCCAAGAGAGGTAAGTAATGAGAAAGAAGCTGAAAAACTAGAGTTACCTAAGGAGATACAGAAATTGTTGCAGACCTATGAAGGCATTATAAGTAGTGGTCAACCAGCAACATTACCCCCTAAGAGAGCCATAAATCATAGGATAGACTTGATACTAGGGGCTACCCTACCAAACAAAGCAACCTATAAGATGACTCCTCAACAAAATGAGGAAATAGCTAGGAAGATCCAAGAACTCCTAAACCAAGGTCTTATTAGAAAGAGCATTAGCCCATGTGCAATATCCACAGTCTTAGCACCTAAAAAGGGAGGAGAATGGAGGCTTTGCACTAATTCCAGGGCCATAAATAAGATAACCATCAGGTATAGGTTCCCTATCCCTAGGATTGAAGATCTCATGGATTGTCTAGGTGAAGCTAGGTACTATACCAAGATAGATTTAAAGAGTGGTTATCACCAAATTAGGATACATGAGGGAGATGAGTGGAAAACAACTTTCAAAACCAACGAGGGTCTCTATGAGTGGCTAGTTATGGCATTTGGATTGTCTAATGCCACCTCCACATTCATGAGACTCATGAATGAAATCCTCAAAGACTACATTGGAAAATTTGTAGTAGTGTATCTTGATGATATACTGATCTATAGCAAAACAAGAGAAGAGCACCTCCAATAGATAGAGTTGATTTTCAAGAGGCTGCAGGAGGAGAAGTTGAAGATCAATTTGGAAAAGTGTGAGTTCATCAAAACAAAGCTAGTGTACCTTGGATTTGTGCTATCACATGGCAACTTGAAGATGGACAGTAGAAAAGTGGAAGCCATCCTCAATTGACCTACTCCAAAGAGAGGAACAGAGGTGAGAAGCTTCCATGGTCTTGCTCAATACTATAGGAAGTTTATAAGACAGTTTAGTGCTATTTGTGCTCCTATGTTGAATACCATAAAAGGAGGAATGAAGACTAAGTTTGTATGGAATGAGAAAGCTAACAAAATTTTTGAGTTGCTAAAGGAAAAGATAGCTACCCAACCTGTTTTGGTGTTACCAAGCTTTGAGAAGCTATTCATCATTGAGTGTGATGCAAGCAATGTGGCTATTGGAGCTATTCTCAGTCAAGAGGGCAGACCAGTGGCTTTTCATTCAGAGAAGTCAAGTGAAGCCAAGAAGAAGTATTCTTCTTATGACCTTGAGATGTATGCATTGGTCCAAGCTTTAAGGAAATGGAGGCACTACTTGCTTCCCAAGGAATTCATAGTGTATTCAGACAATCAAGCACTCAGTTTCCTGAATTCACAAGAAAAGTTGAGTCACAGACACATGAAATGGGTGGAGTACTTGCAAGCTTACACCTTCAATATCAAGCACAAGAAAGGAGCTCTCAATAAGGTGGCAGATGCCTTGAGTAGAAGAATCCTCACAATACAAGAGATTCAATTGAAGAGCATGGGAATAGATCACTTCAAGGATCTATATGCAGATGATGAAGATTTTGCAGATATTTACAAGGTATGTGTTGAATATGTAAGAATCACTTTCATAGTGAATATGTTGAATATACTTTGCAAAGTGATCTTTTGTTTAAAGGGAATCAGCTATGTGTTCCTAGAGGCTCTATTAGAGAGAACTTGATACAAGAAAAGCATAATAGTACATTGAGTGGTCATTTTGGGATCACCAAGACTCAAGAACTTGTTCAAAGGTTTTACTATTGGCCAAGGATGAACCTAGATGTTAGGAGGTATGTGGAGAGTTGTATGGTGTGTCAAAAGGCCAAGGGTACTTCTTCAAATGCAGGCCTATACCAACCATTGCCTATTCCTACTAGGCCATGGGAATGCTTGAGTATGGAGTTTTTAGTTGGGTTACCCAAGACAAGACAAGGCATGGATAGTGTTTATGTGGTTGTGGACAGATTCATCAAAATGGCTCACTTTGTGCCATGTAAAACAAACAATGATGCCAGTCAAATAGCCTCTCTTTTCTTCAAAGAGATAGTAAGGATTCATGGATTACCAATCAGCATTGTATCAGATAGAGACACTAAGTTCATGAGTCATTTTTGGAAGACTCTTTGGAAAAGATTGGGCACTAATTTATCCTTTGGATCTACATACCATCCCCAAACTGATGGTTAGACCGAAGTGGTTAATAGAACTCTTGGAAATATCTTAAGGTGCTTGACCAAGGAGTATGGTCAACAATGGGATCAGTTGATTGGGCAAGCTGAATATGCCTACAATGACACTGTAAACAGATCAACAGGGAAGAGTCCCTTTGAAATTGTCTATGGACTACAACCTAGAGGAATCTATGAGCTGAGAGAGTTAAAGGATGAAGTCAAGGGAAGTGGATATGCTGATGATTTTGCCTATGCAATGCAGGAGGTTCATGATACAGTTAGGAAGACATTGGCAAAAAATACCATGAATCATAAGACCAAGGTGGATGAGCATAGAAGAGAAGTGTAGTTCCATGTTGGAGATTTGGTGATGGTGCATTTAAACAAGTCTAGACTGTAGAAAGGAGTCCCTCATAAGTTGCAAATGAAGAGGATAGGTCCCTGTCCTATCTTGGAGAAATATGGAAACAATGCTTTCAAGGTGCAGTTACCAGATGACAGTGGATTGTCCCCTATTTTTAACATTGCAGATCTAGTTCATTACAAAGGACCACCACCAAACATGGATTAGACCCTCCATGAAGTCATCCAAGATGTGGAAGAACTCAAATTGCTGTCTACTACAGTCAAACAAGCTGACAGTGTATTGGATACTAGGGTCTATAAGAGAACTAGAACCAAAGAATACAGAGAACATCTGATTAAAAGACATGGTCAACCTGATGCTGATGCAATGTGGATCAAGGAATCAGAGTTCAAGAAGTTGGGCATTGATCTCAACTTGCTCAATCCAAGGGTGGATTGAAATCTTTTGTTTTGGTTAGGATGGTGCAGGAGCACCTAGGCTAAACTCCAGTTTGTTATGTTCAATTTTGGCTTGTACATGACCTTAGCCAAGTCAGGGTAATTGTGTGTTTATTTTGGACCTTAGAAGGTCTTGCTTGTGTGTGGTGAGTTAGTCACTAGGACTAAAATCATCTTAGTGTAATCATTGTTGTTAGATTTTGCTTTATTTAGCTTTAGACAACTTATGTTGGAATGTAGGGCATTAAATATGTTCTTAACACATCTTAGTTGTTAGAAGATGCCAAGAGGTAGTTAGGGGATTTGATGGCTCAGAATCAAGGAGATTGAGGTCCTAAGATGTAGGATGATGGCAAAGTTGCAAGAATGTTGCAAAGTTGCATGACAACATTGTTAGGTTGCATGCAACTTAGTTGTCTTGGATTCCCTTAAAATTAGGAGTATGGGATCGATCAACTTCCCTTGAAACATGGCAAAGGCATCTATGTAGGTGTGGTGGCTCATAGACAAGTAGTTAGAATGCATTGTAATCAAGTTTTTGGTTGGTGTGAATAAAGAAATTCTACATTTCCTGTGTTTACCCGAGTATCTTGAGAAACAAAGATATCAAAGGCATTGTGTATACTGTTTTAGCACTGAATTTGTGTTCATAGAGTAGTTTTGAGTATCTTTCTTTTTGTAAACAAGTTGCTTTAACTAGATTTAGTACTTTGAATTCATAGATTAGAGCATAAGGGGTTTGTAGTTCTTGTTTTTGAGCAGTCAGTCGTTTAATGGCTCCCCCATGAAATCTAACCACGGGGTTTTCCTGAGATTTGATGGAAATGATAGGGGATCCAATCACTTGTACATATTTAACAGTAGGGAGTATAGGGAATGGAGCAAGTGTTTTTAAGATCAAACCCTAGGCGAGCTAGGACAGTTTAGTTAGGAGTTTGATAGAGAAAAGTGAAGAATATAGGCAGGGGTTACAAGTACTATATGGATAAAGCATGGTATCAGGTAGGGTAAGATAAAATCTTCATATGCTAGAAGGATTGAAGCTTCAATCAATCCATTAGAAGTAGAATTGAATGATAAAGTAGTAAAACCCTAGGAATTAGGCCTACTAGCCCTAATTGCCGTTGATTCTAGGAACCTACTGTACAGAGGAGACAGAGGTCTGGAACCTTGTGAAACATTTAAAGGATCAAAAAGGGTGTCTGGAAATGAAGTTTATTTGCTAGGTTGTTTGGCAAGTTTAAGCAAGAAAAGCAAAAAAGTGATTGGTAAGGGCTACAAGGAATTAGGCCTCACCAAGGCAAATACTTGAAATTGGGTAGTGTGAAGATTGAATACCATCTTAAATGGATCTAATGGGATGTGAAAGGCATGTTTACAGTATCTCTAGCTCCCCCGCAAACAGTTCAAGATTGAATGTGATGTTGGCACTTAGATTCTTCTAAGTCCAAGAGAGAGTCTACTAGTTTCAAAAGAGGTGTTGGTCTTCCAAGGTAAAGCACAAGTGGGAAACTCTTGGAGAAGAGTTGGAGTAGGACTTGGTAAATCATCCAAGCCCAACAAGAACCCATTGGTATCAGGTTCTACGAAGGAGACAATGAAAAGGTCTTCTAGAAGATTGTAAGCAAGCTTTGGTTCACCATACACCAGCATGTGGGATAATTGATTTATTATAACTAACTAGTTAGATGAATTACAAAGCATATACATCTATCTTTATTCAATATTACATGTGGGAAACTAATCAAACATATATGTCATACTACTTTTAACTACCAAATAGCAAAGCGAAGTCCATAAAATTAACTCCCCCTTCAAGAAAAAAATTCCTTAAAACTTGAAATGGAAATATGGAGAGAATTTTGATAGGCTCCCATGAGAAATCTTGAGGTTGCAAACCATTCCATTAGACCAAGAAATCCTCAAAAGAATGAGTGCAAAAGTGTTTGGTACATTTTTGTAGACCTCAAGTTCAAAAATATAGATCTGTCCTCGTCTAATGCAAGAAGCTTGGTTGGAATACAAATACTAGTCATTTTAGAGGCATGTGGGAGTGCCAACCTGAAGCCACCTCACCAATACATTGGAACACTTAATAAGGACTATAAAATTTGGGACCCAATTTATGACCTCACTCATTCCACAATGAAAGGTTTGTATAGGGATGGAAACATAAAAGTCCAATCACCAATGTCAAAGCTAAACTCTATGTAATTTTAATCAACTTGTTGTTTTGTGCAATTTTGGGTCAATACTAGATTTTCTAGAGTATTGTCAACTAATACAACCTCAAAAGGCACATTTTTCCTCATCCCCACTACTCTTACCTATTAACACCCCTTGATGTTCCTTTTCATGATCTTCTAACTTCCTTTTCATATCTTTTAATTGAAGCTTTAGATCATCTTCTCCCTCATCAACCCTTAGGACAAAAACATCCCTTTCTTGGATAGACTTTTGAATGTCTTGAATACTTTTATGTAGCTTTGCAGCCACTTTTTGCTCAACTTTGAGTGTCTTTATGATTAGAGAATGCAAATGTTTCTTTTAACAAGTTCTTTACAAGACTTGTCTACTTTTCAAATATGACTTTCATGTCTCCACCCAAATGATTCTCTTTTTCTACACTTAGATCTGATTTTACCTTTTTCTTATCATCTATTTCCAATTGTATTTGTTCCATGGATTTCTTAAGTTCAAGAATCTTTTACTTCATTTGTTCAACTCCACTTATAGAATCATCTCTCACTTTCTTTGCTTACACAAATTCATATGAGATCAAAAACTCAACTTTATCCACTTCTACATTGCCATTTTCTCATTGCACATACTGCATACACACCTTCCTCAACTTCTCAAGAGTGGGAAGAATCTCTTTAGTCAATACATTATCTTTCTCATTCACTTTGGTCTGCTTATTTTCATGTGTTTTAGAACGGATTCCTTTTTCATTCCATACATTCTACTACCTGTTGCCTCCAATAAACTGCATTTCCATTTTTCCATTGCATAATATGAAAGTGATGTGGTAAAACCATACTTCTATTATCCTTCTTACTTCTTGAGATGTACTCAAAGAAGCAATCAAAAGATTTACATTTTTCTTCCATGATGAAATTAAGTAAGCTAAACTTTTCTCCTACGAGGGTGGTAAAATGATCATTTGTTCCAACTTACAATAAATCAATATAACAGATTTTCACATCCCTATTATGTTATTGGAAAAAGAAAAGGCTTTAATAAAAGTGAAGATTTTGAAAACGAAATATATACTATCGGCTCATTCATTTCCAAAGCACACTTAAGATCCTCTTGTTCTGCATATTCCACTTAGTTTTCAATTGTCTAAATTTTATTTTTAAAGCTAAAACCACAACTCACCAACTGTTTATCACTGGTCTGCCTTAAAACCTAAACCTTAACATACTTACTCTATATCACAGATACACATATATATAGCTGGTGGATACGAAAATCTTCAACCTCTTTTTCATACATTAATGAGGCGCTCTAGGTATTCTGCATGGGAGCATAGGCACTTCAGCTCTAACTGTATTCTTGGTCTCTGTCTATAATCATGAATGGAGCACCACAATCCAACAAGCATTAAACGTTCAGTTTGTGCACCATCTCTTTCCTTATCAAGCAAATCATCAGCTGCATCAAGTATATGTCCCATTTCATGCATACTCCAAACCGAGCTGACCAAACTCATATTACATGACCTAAGCTCTTTGTCCAACGTGCACCTTGTACAGGAAATTTCTAGAGCCACAACACCAAAGCTGAAGACATATTCGACGCGCTTCTGGACCCATCAATCCTTTATCAGTGCCATCACTAACACGGGAGGTGAGAGGTGAGAGAGAACCCTGTTGTTTCCTTGCGTTTGTTTCTTCATCCGTTTTTTTCACTTTGACACAGTCTGTCATGCGTTACAGGTTTCGTACAGTGCAGGTACTAGCTTGCACGTTCCAACTGATACTAGAGATGGCAGCTAACGCAGCAGACATGGCCGAATTTAATTATTCCTGCTTTTTTTTAAAACTCCCAAACGTCCGTTCTCCGTTATCTCCGTTTACTTCTGTTTAACTCCGGTGACTTCCACGTTGGGCCGCGCACTACACCGTGCCATCATGGTATGCATGTTTTTATGCCATGCATCCTTTTAACAAATCAATTTATGGTGCTCGGAAAATCCTGCATATTTGTTGTTTACATATACTTATCGCTTGTTTCTTCTTATTTTACAAAGCCTGAAAACAAATTGATAGTGCATATCATCTGAAAGAACCAGTGTTCCACGGGGTTTCGGGGACGGGGACGTGGGGACGGGGGACACGTTTCGGGGACGGCAGGGGGACGACAGTGGGGGGCCGGCAGGGTGCTGAAATACATATAGTACTTGAAAAAATAGTTATAAAAAGATGTATAAGAATTATAGATCTTGGAGACAACTAGGAGTCCCCTAGACATCTTGAGGACACCCCAGCATGCTCGAAGTCCTAGTGGCGTCTTGGAGACATCGATACTGGTGGTGGGATGGTGGCGCTGGTGGTGAGTTGGTAGGGGGACGTCCCCCCCAAGTCCCCAAGTCTCCGAAACGTCCCCCTCTAGGAAACGCGGGTTTTTTTTGGGGGACGCGTCCCCGTGGAACACTGGAAAGAACATATTAGTAAGACATCAATAAATATATTAAAATAATCAAAATTTACATGTAAAGTTGATATTTTCATGTTTGATTTAGAAAACTTGTCCCTAGCAATCTAGAAACTATTTAAAGGTAGTATTAAATACCAATAGTCTTTACAACAAAGCAGAGAACAATGAATTAGGTTAATCCGAGTGCAAATGTGCATAATAAGTAAAATGAGATATATTGATGCTGTTTTCTATATTGCTAATTTGATGTGGACTTATGACCTTGATGACCTATGTTATCTTGTTATGTGGTACATTTTTTTGATCATTTATGCATGCTTGCTCCATAATTAGGATTTCCATCCTAGGTAGGGCTTAAACTTGATGGCCATATGGCTGTATTTAGTCATTTTAGCTATAAAATACAATTAAAATTTTATGAAGACCATATCACTTGAAAGGAAAAATTTTAGTTAAACTGTCAAAATTTCTATGTAATTATTCCTATATATTTTTTTCAATCTACATATATTTTTCTTAAAATAGATAACCTTTAATATTTGAAAGGCGACTTCAAATAAATGTCTGTCACAAAAAAATTACTTGATAGGCAGGGTTGATCGTCAAATTTAAGCCCTGATCCTAGGTCGAGGGTATGCTTATCTACACATGTCAAATGTTGAAAGCTCATTTCTTTTAAGTCCTTGATTTCCATTTTTTTGCATAGCAATGTCTTCTAAACATGCCTTGGTGCTAGCAAGGTATTCATAATGCAATTGTTCATGTTTCATGTTTGTGGTAGGACCATTTACCTTGTTCTTAGGTGAAACTAAAATTGTGTATCGTAGTTGTAGGACAAGGCAACAAAAATGAGTACAAGGTGAAAAAAATATAAAACAAAAACTTCAAATGTTATGGTTATAAACAATATTACTTTAATTTATAATTAATCTAAATTAGAAGATTAATAAGAAATAAAATATGTACCAAAAATTATGAAAAAATATGTGTGCACTAGATATCAATGTTAATGATATATGAATAAGAAATTATGATTTTTTTTAATTTCTAAAAAAAAGTGTTAAATAGAATAATACCACTCATTAAAAATAATATAAGGCATAAAAATAAGGTATTAAGAAATACTTAATGAGACAAAATATTTTAATTTATATATAATCTACACAAAAAAAACTCAACTACTACTAATTTGTATTATCTTTAAATTATTAGTGGTTTGCTTGCTATAAGTGATAGAAAGATAAATTTTGGTTAAAAATGTTAACTCAAATGTTTCATGTAGGAAAAGAATAGGACACAATTTTATGAGATCACCCTCTAACTTGTTTCACCTTCCAAGGTGATTTTGAAAATTGCGTCTCTTGCCCATGTGGAGACATGAAGATAATCGATTTATATTGTCAATATTTAGCATCTCCATGACTAGTATAACATGTTCCTTATGGAATCCAAGCTATTCAAGGGTTTTATTGTTCACAATTGTGTTCCCTTTATGTTGTCACCATCATGCCCTAACTATGCAAAACTATGTCAAAGTGGATTCCAAAATATTCAATGGTTATGGCGACTTCATGATGTCCTTGGTGACATATTAGCATTGGCTAGTGCTTGAAGTGGTATGGTTTGCATGCAAGGGAGTTCTATAGTTTTAATTTGATCTCTTTTTTTTTCTTGTTTCCATTAATTTTTCTCATCTTTCCATGTTTTTTTATACAATTTTTTTATATATTATATGAATTTTCTCTTATAAATTATCAATGACCTATAGTAATTTATAAATGTAATAGGGGCCTATTATAGTATGATATAATTTAGATGCACTCTCAAACCTTTACTACTAGTACATGCTAAGATTTAGTCTATACAATTGGGGATTTTACACTGAAATGGTAATTTTTGTTCAATTACATAGAGAATACTATGCATGATTAGTATAGGTGTCCCTTGTTTCTACATGTATATTTTTAATACGAAAGGAATGATCATAACTATAAGGTTGTCATTGATGTTAATGTTTCCATGAACATCTAATATGTTTCCAAGAATGTACGTTATTCCTCTTGCTATATTTTCTTGATTGAGTGTTTTTCTCAATTAGTTCATAATCTTAGAGACTATAAAAACCATGTGAAGCCTTTCTCAAAGACTATTTTTATCATAATAAAGAAAAATATTTATTTAGTAATGGGTTATTTAGGTATATTTCATATTTGATGGTATTAATATTTTTTTTTGTGTATTTAGCTTATACATGTTTGAATTCAAACTACAACCCTTACTATCCTAATATTCCTTGAGTTGTAAGTTCTCTAGCACCCATATAAATTGTCTCTTTTCCTAAAACTTAAAACTCTATCATGCAATAAAGATTAGGACACCAATAATATTTTGAGCTCCTCCATCATACCACATTTTAAATACAACAAATACATTTATATTGGTTTTATAGTTAATTATTCTATAATATCTAGACAAGTAACTCTTCTATTTCAAGAATACATCATAAGGAACTCTAAAGTTTAAGCAAGAATCTCATAGTGTTGTATTATTGTCTCTCTTACAAGTGTATATGAATTAGTCCCTTATTATCATACATCTTAAGTGAAAATAGTTTGCATGTCTTGAGTTGCACACAAACTCTACTTTTTGAATTGATGGAGGTTATTATACAATGTTACATGGAGACATAGTGACATCCCTAGGATTTTTCCATTGCAATAGGATATTTTTTGTTTTTTTGTAATATAGTTCTCTTTAATTTTCATATCTTTAGCTATAGAGAGTACCCCTTTGTCTTAGTAGAACCAAAAGAAGAAGGGATTTCCCTCCATTATGTACTATCTCATTCATTCCATGTTCTAATTATGAATACATTCCATTAACCTTTGTTGATACTCCCTAGATTTAGCTTTTATTGTTTATCTTTAGGATTTGAGGATTCACATGTTTGAGATCCAATGAGCTCTATTGGCCCTAAGATAGGTCAACACCCAAAGAAATGATGCAAATTTATCTATTTGGTTTTCCCCATAGCTAACAAGATATTATGATTCCAAGGTAAACCATCTTGTAGAGGATTATTTTTTATCTCCAATATAAGTGAAATTAAACACCATACCAAATTCATATTCCATATCCATTACAAGATCCCAACTCTTAACTACTTAATCTAGCTACTCTTTTCTTAAATATTTACTATCTAGAAATAACATTTGTTAATTATTTAGTTATCTAGTCCCAACTCTTAACAAATTTTAATCTAGGTGAATTTAAATTATCATGTATGCATCGATATTATATTATATGTCTATAATAAGGTGTGATACACACTAACCCATAGAGATGTTTTGGCTTGATTGTTTCATATTTGTTAAATGATATCATGTTCCTTTGTTTTAAACATGTCTTAAAATACAAGAGGTATGTTAAGAATATTGGTTGGAAGAATAGGTGGTAAGAGGTTAAAATATTATCCTCTTCATAATATTTGATGTGTATTCTCCACTATGTTAAAATCATGTGAATTTAGTTTAGATGAAAATTGAGTGTAGGAGATGTATAGTCCATGTTAATAGAGAAATTAGGATCAAAATAAACTATGAGAGGTTATCTCAAAATTTATACAATCCTCATGTGAATTAAGGTTAATAAAGTATTTGATTAAGGCATGAGATAAAATTATGAAGGAAAATATGTAAAGGAAACAAGAGGAATCAAACTAAATTAAAATATCAACTACCTAGGCATAAGAAAAACCTACTAATCAACATCTTCCAATTTATGTTCATAATTAGCAAGAATGAATGGCTTAAAATGTAAGGAAGCATCATTAGAACCATGATAATCATCATATAAAATATTTTTAGTAAGGTTTGTAATATCAATATGTCATACAGAATAAGGAAAACAAAGCAAAAAAAAAATTTACACGAGAAGCTAATGAGTTATCATTAAGTTATAAAATATCATGTGAATAGAGGATACATGAAGGATAAACATCCATAGGTTCAACATGATATATAGAAAATAATTATCATTAAACTCATCATCATGCATATAATAATGCAATTCATTCAAAGTACATGAATACATGGACATTGGGATAATATTATATGTAGAAAATATATTCTAAAGAGATATGCTAATGTAATGTAGAGGTAAAGTAAATACAACATAATTAAAATACATCATAATGGATGCATCACATCATACTTCCTTATTTAGTATATACTTTTATTATGGTGATATAACATAGGAACATCATGGAAGATTTGGAGAAAGTAACTAACAATATTTAATAACTCAAGGTTTGCACTTGTTAGTTTATGAAAGATGGAAATGATAAAACATGTTAAAATAGTAATTTAATATAGAATAAATTATGAGAGTTCATTTTCATCTCAAGATTATTATTTTTTTTCTTTGGTGTGGTGGGCTAGGTTCATAATTTAGGGTTAGAACTACACCCATGAAAATTTCTAATACTTTTAGATGATCTTATAGACTCAACATTCTACATCCCTCTTCATTTGTAGTTGCACTTCCTTTACTTTTTCTATTTTTTGAAAATTAGGTTAGTATTTAGAAAGGCCTTTGGAGGATTACCTATATGTTGCAAGGGGAAATTTTATCCTTGGTCAACCCTTCAATAAATTAGATAGAATATTGAGATAACCAATCAAAGTAGTGCAAATGCTCATGTGATGAATATATATATCTATATTCATTTTAAGGCATTAAAATAAAATTTTCTCCCCATTAAATATAAATTATAATAATTTAAGAGAAGAGCACGTTGTGAGATTAATGTCATTTGATGTCTTTAAATACAAGAAAATAACAATAAATTGCATAAATATGTGTTTAGGTTGCAATTGGTAGGAAATGAATGGGTGAGAGATGGTTAAATTTTGAATTTAATTTTTAAAAATTTAGGGTTCAAGATTTAGCTAGTGTCAACCTTGCACACATAGAAATGACTTGAGACATACAAAAGACTCATGTATTAAGATGAAAAATGGATGTAGATAGATATGTGTAAAAATAGATATAATTAGTACTCGATTTAGAGGAGTATATTATAATATGCATATGTGTATATATAAAGTGGGGGCATTTATATACATACACATGTATATATGTATACATATGTACACATATATGTGTATGTATATATAGATAAATAGATAGCTAGGGTAATATTTATGAATAAATCAGCATAAATGGTATAGAAAAGGATCTCAAATGTGTATAAGATTATATAATTTATCAATATATAAATATGTTAAGATATCCTCTCAAAATGCATGCAAAATAAATAAAAAATGAAAATACTTGAAAAATTCATAGTTATAATTATTTACTTAATAACTAATTATTTTTAGTTATAATTATAAAGGATCTATTAATGGATCCTTTTCCCTATTAATTTTTTTGAATAACCTAAAACATGGATGAAATATCAATACTAACCATATTATACCTATGAAACCCACCTTGTTCTATTACGAGACCTAAGAACCATATAATCTAAATTATTAATATTCAACATTTTCTAAGACTTATTTCAATTATGCACCTCTTTCAAATCTTTCGCTTCCTACTCCTCCTCCCTAAAAAAGGATTTTAATGAAGGAGAAAGTGACTTATTTATATAATCAAGAATGGATTCTAGAATACAATCACCTACACTTGATTCTTTAGGAGTTAGAACATCTTTCCATGCACGCTAAATTTTAAATTCTACATGGAGATGGAACATTACTCACTTTTTCTATATTGGAAATTGATTTCTCCTTTTGAGGTTGAAAAAAATAATAAATGTGTTTCTTTCTAGTAGAATCCGAACTACTAACACTTGTACCTCTTATCGTTTGTAATAGGTTATTTGCTCCATCAAAATCATTGGAGTAGTTGGAATAGGCTATATAGAAAGAATGTGAAAAAATAAAGGAGATATGAAAATAAAAAATATACTCAAGAATATCAAATATTTATGTATCAAAAGACTAAAGGGCATGTGTAAGAAGTTGGGTCCACAAAATATTCAAAAAATGGAATTGCTTTTCCTAATTTTTAGAATTTGTCACAATTAGACTAAAAAATTTGAAGCACTTACACATTGAATCTTAAAAAATAGTAATTTAGTATTTTGAGTCTAGATTCCAAATATGTAATCTATTCTAATGCCTAGATGATAAAAATTAGTTTTTAATAGGCATGTATAAAAAAGAATTTTAAAAAGAATTTTTTATTACCACACCATGCACGTGTATGAACACCATAATCTAACCTTAGAAATAAAATAAATTTTTAATTCCTTTTGGGAAAAGATGTGTAACAATCTGAAAATTGACAAGGATATATTTTTCTATTTTTTTATTAGTTCTTTATTGGCCCTAATTGTGAGCATATTGTTGTCATTGATGTCAAAAGGAGAGATCAGAGATGAAATGGAGCTGGTATAAAGGGAAGATTGTAGAAATGTACTTGTTTGATGTCAAAAGAAGATCTAGTGTAGAAGACTTAGTCAAATTTGTGCTAAGTTTGTAGGTTTCGGAGTTCAAGCTTCGGGTTTACCGTGTGTCGCTTGCTAAAGAAGGAAGGTGTTTGGAGTTAGTCATTTTTTACTATGCCTCTAAGGTTCTGGGCATCAGGCATTAGTCATACCTAGATTACCAAGTCCCTCAGAGTGATGAAGTAAAATCCGCTAATTCTAGTGTATTTTGGACTTCAAACTTCATGTATACATCTTAATTTTGTGTTTGAAGGAATGGAGTATGGTGTATGAAGGATGTGTGTAAGCTAACACTCAAAAATTCAATGTACCTTTCAGTCTTCATAGTTTGAAGGAATGTTTGTCGGTTTGGCATGAAGAATGAGGGAACCTCGTAACCCCATGACGGTCCCTAAGGGGGTTTGCGATATGGCAGTAAAGAACCTGAATTCTCGCAATAGTCTGTGAAGGAGGTCTACAATATAGTGGTAACCCACAAACACTACAATGGTCATTTGGATGGATGGTGCTAAAGCGATATCGTGTGGTACGATGGTAACTGGCAAAGTGATAAAGGTTAAGTGCAACATCACAACTGTTCAAATTGGTGTTGATAGTATTGTGATAAAGATCAACGAATGTGTTTAGGAAGATCAATGGTGCCCGCTAGCTCGCAACACCTATGGTGGGACTCAGTCTATACCTCATGGGAGAGAGAGGAATAGTGAAGATGAAATGGAATTTTGATTAGATGGAGGACAATGTATTTGGTGGGTCTAACAAACACGTGGTGACATATCGCTCAGTTGCTTCACATTGTTGTTGTGAAGTAAAGTGATTGAATGGTTCTCACGATGGGTGATGAATGTAAAGTGGAAGTGGAAGGTGACATCAAAGGTAGATAGGTGGTAGTTACTCACCAACCCATTCAGATTTAGTGGGAACATTGTCAGAGTTAGTGATATAGTGGGGGATGGTGTATATTGAATTGGAGTCACAAGATCATGGCACAAAGATTGGTGATCAATGAACCAGATTTAAATATGTAAAACTACAATGGTTAGGTTCATGTGAATAGGGTTTCAAGCTAGAAACCTACTCTCCTCGAAGTTAATTGGCTCAACTACACCAAAAACTAAAATGATGGAAGATTTGGTCTACTAAGCAGTGGCATAGATTTCAAAGATGATGAATATCATAATCAAATCAAATAAATAGAGAAAGAATTAAATGTTGATTTTTTCCTAGAGTTTTGCAACTTGCTATTCATAGAAAGTTACTTGTGATAGAATTTAATGTTTTATGGCTTGATGCAGAGTTTGTAGGTGAAGAAACCCTAATAGTAAGTTTGAGATGATCTGGACAGTGGTGTGGATCTTGAGGCATTGGGTGTAGGTCAGTGAAGAAAAATAGAAAGAGACAATCAAAATATTGTCAAGGATGTGGCATTTGTATGAGTAGATGTGTTGAGTTTTCTATAGGAGAGTTAAGAGTGAATAGTATGCAAGAAGAGAAAGTGCTAAAAAGAGTCATGTATCACTGAATGTGCAGCAGAGGTAGAAAGAAGAGAGGGTGAAGTGTAGTAGAAAAAGTATGTACAATTGGTGAATGAGTGAAACCCAAACAAAAAGCAAAATATCATCAAGGGTTTATATTCAAGGAGCAATAAGATAGAACGAGATTGTTCTAAGTGTAGAAGAGAGTGAAGTGTAGAGGAGAGAGAAAGAGAGTGTAGAGCAGAGGGGATGTGTTGTTGAGATTGCAGTATCAACAACAAAGTGTGAGTTGCAGAAAAGTGCAACAATGTACTAAATATATTGATGCATTATCAGGTTTCGCAGAACCAAATTTATGCATATATGAGTTTTCCATATTGTAGAGGTTATTTCCTCATTTTTACTTGAAACATAGGAAAATGGTTTCTTTATGTTTTGGGACATAGAACAACACCTTTTTCCTACTATTATTCAAGGAAAATCCTAGAGATCTCAATCTAAGGCATGTGCAAGGGAGAAAGAGATCTTGCAATAGGGTTGTATTAGGGTCTAATTAGAAACTAAAAGGGGGTTCACCACCAAGCTAGGACTTGGAAATACTAATGAAATGAAAGAACTAATGCTAAAACCTAGTGCAACACAAGACTTCACTAAATGACATAGAAAAGCCTGTAAATCAAAACATAAAGCTGAGAAATCATAAATGTGCACCTGGGAATATCAATATTCCTAGAATGAGCTTTGAAACATTAAAAATACTAGAATTAGGGCACATTGGGACTCATACACTAATCTGGGTGTATTAGTCCCAGACTAGGGTTTCTAGTCTAGAACAAGTTTCTAACAATGTAGATTCAAGATCTGCAAAAATTTAGAAATTTACATGTAGTGGGACTCATACATGACTTCTAGCGTATCAGTCTTGTTTTACTTTTTTGAGAATTCAAAGTTTAGATTTGTGCTCCAATCTCTACTCTTCCTTCCCAAACTAATTTCTAGATCTGATCCTATAACAAGACCTGCAAAACAAAATATAGAGTTGATTTGCTTATGGGTGGTTTACCTTGGTCAAACCCCTAGTTTGGTAATTAAACCTTGATAGAAACAATGGATCTTGAATTCAAATGTGAACATAAACCCTAACCTTAAGTGTGTCTAAGATTAGGAAATGTGAAATTCAATGAAATCCTATTCTAATGCACTAGAATGAGATGCATGAATCAAGGAAAACTTTAAGAAACCCCCCCTTGGAGAAGTTGTAAAATCCTAGCAAATATTTCATACTTCTTAAAAAAAATATTAATTTTAGAGGCGATTTTTTTTTTCGTGAAAAAAATAATCCCCATTGGTGAATCTTTTGTAATCGCTAGAAGTCTGTGGAAAATCCTGGCAAAATGCAATTTTTTTAAAACCACTAAAATATTTTCATTGGCTATTAAAATATATTTTCAAACCAATAAAATATTTCCATTGGTGAATTAAACCTATTTTCAAACCAGAAAAAATAATTTTGTTGGCAATTATTTTTTTTCAAACTAAAAAATAAAATTCATTGGCGAATTAAACATAATGTCAAACTAATAAAAAAAATCATTGGCCAATTAAACTTTCTTGGTTCTAAGGTTCCATGTTTTAGCGACCACACAACATTATGGACCATGACTGTTCGATGAATTTTCAATGGATGGTTGTATTTGCATTCCGGAAGTATATCTCTCAAGCACTAGATTTGTGAATGGAAACCTCCAAAATAACACTAGAACCGTTAGATGTGGATGGGTGGTGAGATCAAGGGTCATCATTGTGGTAATCAACCTGATGGGTTGGATTTTGGCGATGAGCGATAGAAGAACTTAAGCGACAGAAATATGCACATGCATAAAGTTAGTTTTAAAAGAGGGATTGCCTAGGAAGAATGTAGGACCAAGACTTAAAAACTTAAGAATGTTCTTTTATTAGTGATAAATTTTTTATTTTATTAATTATAAAGCAAAAGATACAGATTCTACAAAGCTTGCAACATCCAAAAACTACCAAAAAAGTTGATTGGTTATACTTGTTTATTTTATTAATTATAAAGAAAATGATACAGACTCTACAAACTTCGCAACATCCAAAAACTACCAAAAAAGCTGAATAACCAGTTCAAAAACTAGAGTATCAGAACTTCCCTAAATAGCTATGCCTTTGTACTACCCAAATGAGTAACAACCTATACCCAAGCCCAAGAATGATTACAATTTCACAGCCAAACTGGGCTTAACCCAAAAATTCTGACATAGAGGGTAAAAGAAAAATAGAAAACTACACTTTACATTAACCATTATTACTCATTCTTCTTCGAAGAATCACCCATCTCCAGCGGCAGTATCTCCTTTAACAGTTTTGGCTTCTTCCATGGATGCAGTCCCTTCTTTTCGTGCATCTCCTCTCTGGTAACTTCGTTTAGATTTTTAATTGTTTCCTCTAATTCCATTAGCTCAACATATATTTTAAGTGCTTGTCACCCACACTCGGCTCCTTCCCACCACCGGTCTTTAGTGTGACCCTCTGGCCATCTGATAAAGAGGTGATTTAAATCCACAAGCTCTGGGCCCCCACCATTCATTCCTTCTATTTTTACCAACCCTACTCCTGGTATCACTCATTGCATAATACTTTCCATGTCCACTAAAAAATATTTATGCACCAAATTTTTCATTACTCTCCTCACCTCATTCACCGATTTTCCTGAGTCTAAACCCCAAGCCATGACCAACGAATATATATCCATATTTGTTCTTAATCTATGTGTCAATTTTTCAAATCCATCACCTAACATTATTTGAACTACTTGCACCACCTTCTCTTCCTTGTAGAGAAATAAACCTCGCAACCTCTGCACAGATGCTTTACCCACAAAGGGGTCTAGCTTCCTCTGCGATGTCATGGTGAAATTGGCCTCCATTACTTTTCTATTTCACTGGCTTCTAACCTATCACCTTTCGCTGAAAGGATACAATCCTATTATCCTTACACTCAAACTCGAAGAAGCATCGAGGGTGATAGGTGAATGTCATTATAATACCTCATTTCACCAGCCTTCTCCATAAATGCACCGTACTTGTCACCTTTCCTATCTTAATTCACCAAATTCAAGGTTTTGGTACTTTTCCTAACCTTCATAACTTAGTTGTAAGTATTTCTTGGTTGTCTTTATAGCCGGTGGGTCAAAAGTTTCAAAAAATTTGAAACTTTAGACTTTGGTTCTAAGGTTCCAAATTTTAGCGACCACGTGACATTATGGACCAAGACCGTTCGATGGATGACTGTAGTTACATTCCAGAAGTACATTTATCAAGCACTAAATTTGTGAATGGAAACCTCCGGAATAACACTAGAACCGTTAGATGTGGACATGTGGCAAGATCAAGGATCATCATCGTGGTAATGAATCCAACGGGTTGGATTTTGGTGATGAGTGATAGAAGAACTTAAGTGGCAGAAATATACACATGCATTAAGTTTGTTTTAAAAGAGGGACCTCCTAGGAAGAACATAGGACCAATGCTTAACAACTTAAGAACATTCGATAAATTTTTGATGGACGATTGTAGGTGCATTAGCTGCAAGTAAATCTCTGAAGCAGTAGAATTGTGAATTGAAACCTATGGAATAACACTAGAACCATTAGATGTGGACATGTGGAGAGATCAAGAATCATTTCTCTCTTTTCAATGACTCAGCGTATTACATTTCATTTAATTGAAATTGTCAATCTTTTTGAAGAAGGTGTGGTAGTCGTACTGCTTGCGGCAATTAATGCCATATGAACATCCGAAGTGATTGATTGGACAACTCATGAGTCGTAGATTTAATGAAACAATATTTGCAATGATTTCATAATTCATATCATTCGAGTGACACTGGAGTCTAGCGATTTTGACAGCTTGTCACTTGTCAGCTTGAGGTATAGTTTGCATGCAGCTAGACATCAATCAAATTAAAGATTTTAATTGTACATGCAAGGCTTAAGTTACTATTACAAAAATTGATTAAGTTGGTTTTCTAGTTTGTGTGAATCACCATTATGAATCATGATTATATGATATACCTAACCTCATAGTGCACATGTGACACGTGTGAGGTGTACATAGGAACCAGGCTGGAAGTGGCACTATTGGTGGAACTGTTGGGACATAAATAACTAAATAAGGATAGTGACTAGTGAGCACAACTAAAATCATTCATTAAAGGATAAATGCCTTACTATTGAGTGCAATGTTCAAATTGTCATAAGGGTTTTCATTTTGTAGGGTTAATAAGGATTCAAAAAGAAGATCATGTGGCATTATTAGGGATACTATAAATTCTCCTGCCTACAGTTATGTAGTCACAGAGTCAACAACCAATTTCGTTTAGGCTTCAAGTTTAGAATGGGTGGAATTGGAAAGAAGGTGATTTGGTTCACCTAACTTCTCAGACAAGTTTTGAACTAGAAGAGATGCTCTAATGGGAATAACCGCTATTCCCAATGCATGGAAGCTGCAAGTAAAAGATGGGAGGAATTTTACAACCCCTTATCTTCTACATGACTTTAATTTTCAAAGGGGAGAAGTACATTTTGTATCTTCACAGCTCCCATTTCCCTAGTTTGATTGGCCCCCCTTTCTCCATGCATTTATTTTTGAAGCTACTGGCTGATCCAAGAAGTCCCATGCATTTATTTTTAGAGCCCATGGTTGACCCAGAAAGTCCCATTTATTTTCAGAAAAAACATGTATTACATTTATGTTTTCACAAGCAGTCCAACAGAAGCTTGGTGCTTGCACTTACATTTGTATTTGTACTATGTAATAATGTGACATTGTCATTCAGTTGCAATAAAATAAATGGTTGTGCTATTAAAAAGCAATTGATGAAATCATAGTAATTGTGCTATTAAAAAGCACAAAAAAGCAATTGATGAATCTATTCATATCAGCTTTTTTTTTCCTTTAAGAAATTATCTATTTATGAAATAATTGCATGCAGGTTTAAAACTCAAAAGTAAAACATAAAGCAATAAAAATACTAAAGTTAAGTACTTGAATTGATTAAGTTGGTTTTTTGGTCTGCATGAATCGTGATTATCACTATACCCAACCTCACACGTGACACGTGTGAGGTGTACACAGGGACCAAGTTGGTAGTGGCACTATTGGCAACACTATTGGCCCATAAATAAGGATAGTGAGCACAACTAAAATAATTTGTTGAAGGCTAAAGGCTATACTATTGGCTCTCGAGTGCAATGTTTGAATTTTCATAAGGGTTTTCATTTTGTAGGGTTAATAAGGATTGAGGAAGAAGATGATGTGGTATTATTGGGGATACTCTAGATTCTCCTTCCTGCAGTTATGTAGTTACAGAGTAAAAGACCAATTTCCTTCAAGTTTAGAATGGGTGAAATTGGAAAGAATTTGATTTGGTTGACCTAACTTCTCAAACAGGTTTTGAGCTAGGATGGGGAGCTCCGATGTAGATAAGTGCTCTTCAAGTGCATGGAAGCAAAAAATAGAAGATGGGAGTAGTTTTACAACCCCTCATCTTCTTCTACATGACTCTAGTTTTCAAAGTGGATAATTACATTTTGTATCTTCACAGCTCTCATTTACATGGTTTGATTGGCCCACCTTTCCCCATGGATTTATTTTGAGACACCATGGTTGGCCCCCCTTTCCCCATGATTTATTTTCAGAGAACATGGCTGACCCAGGAAGTCCCATGTATTTATTTTCAGACACCATTGTTGGCCCCCCTCCATGCATTTATTTTCAAATGATAGAGAGTCAAAGACCATGGTAGAAGCTTGGCACATGCACTTACATTTGTATTTTTACTATGTAATAATGTGACACTGATAATTGTCATTTAGTTGTAATAAAAATAAATGGTTGTGCTATTTCTGCAATTATGTGACATTGTAATTCCTTTTATTAACTCCTTTGCAATGTTAATTGTTACTGTGCTATTAATGTGACATTTTAATTCATTTTATAAAGGCGTTGATGTGAATTCTAGCACATTAAAGGTTGAAAAAAAAATTAAAACACATGTTTACTATTTATAATATATATCATAAATTACTCAACCGTTCGATGAACATTTGATGTATGGTTGTAGTTGCTTTCTAGAATGAAATGGATGAAGTGCTAGGGTTATGAACCTAAACTTATGGAATCTCCCTATAACCATTAGATTTACAAAAATCAATGGTTTAGATTCTTTAGAATTTGTTGTCAATACAGGACTAAAAAAAATACTTTTAGTTTATACTGCTAAGTGATTTTATTTTTAAGTGAGAGTGTTAGCACATGGGGAGATATCAGTCTTCAATTTTCTCATTGCATTGCACACCCTATTCTAGGTTCCATAGTTCCACTTCCGACAAATCCATTCTAGAAGACTAGTTTCCACGACTGTTAGCGTTAATCTTTCCAAGAGTCAAAAGTCAGGTAAGTGAAAGAATTCTTGTGGCTACATTTCATTGTTTGACGTTTCTTAAAATCTTATTTTGTGAAACTTTGAAGTTTGGGTTTAGGGCTAAGAGACTTAAGAATTAAGAAAAATTAAGGAGGACTAATAGGGAATTCACAGTTTCACATTGTATAAGCATGTCTACTAGTAGTACCACTAGAGCAATGCTAGATAAAAAAATACATTATGCAAAATTGCTTAAAACCCTAGGTTTCACTGATGAATACCATGATATTTATGATCCTGAAACCTATGGTAGGAATACCTTAGAACTTAGATTTTCATTTGGGAATAAGGCCTCAAAGAAAATGCAAGTTAATAGTATCAATGCATCATGGGTAGCTAGATTAGGGCACATGATGTTAAATGAGGCTTTCCCTTGTCCTGAATTTATCATGGTCTGTACCCAAAATTATGATGATAACAAAATAATAATTGTTAATAAAGATAGGAAAGAAGAATTGTTATCCATTAATGCAAAAGAACTTGGAAAAGTGTTGGGGTTTACAACCGTAGAATTTGGAAATGTCCACATTGACCTAAAAAATATTGCTAGGAATTATGAAGTAGTGGATGAAATGGAGAAAAAATATTTCTTAAACAAAATAGTTCAAGATAGAAACAAATTGAAAGGTGATTATAAGCCTCCTTATGATTTGGATATTTTTAGACCATGGGCTTAGGATACTATTTCCATGCTAGCATTTTACCTCAGACTAGATAGCAATTTGGAAGTGGGTGCATGCCTCCTTGAAATGGTGTATAATATCCATTATGGTATTCCACATGTCAAATATAATTTTATTGAGTACATTGTAGAATCCATGCATAAACAATTTTTAATGATTAAAGGAGGTTCCACCAAGACATTAAGGTTCACAACCTACTTGTGATATATTTTTCTATTCAAATTCAGAGGAATGCTTCAGACCAACAAGCTTCAAATTCAGCTCTATAGTAATCCTAAGGAAAAGAAAATGGCTCTAGTATATGAATGGACCACTGTTATAAGGATGCATGATTTTTGAAGGAACTACAATAATTTTGTAGACTACTTTTTTGCTCCATTGCATCAAGAAATTACAAATACTCCAATGCCTAGATTGCCTATGTCATGTAGAAACTGCATTCAACTAGGAAAAGAAATACAATTGGTTAATTGGTACTTAATGGAAGAATATACTGTGCTAAGATTTTATGCATCAGGAGTACAACCATACAAACTTCCAATAAATGTGATAGAAAAGTTTTTTGTTTTGGAATATGTAAGGCAGATGCAAAGTACTAATGAACTGCACTTTACCAGTCAACAAAAGAAGACCTTATTTCCTTCTTTACCTTTTTCATGTGGAGGGATCACATTCAAGAGAAAAGAATTTAGTGTGGCACATAATCTTTTGATTTTATTTTATTTGATGCTATCTGTCACTGGCAGTATGATCCATGTGACACCATTAAATCAATGATTGTGCTCAATAAGAATGTTGCAAGTAGAATTCAACATGAAAGTAAACCCTTGCTCGAAAACTTGAGAAAAAAGGATTCTTGGGATGAGGTC
>VDFB02356228.1:0-36461 GCA_007258455.2 Sequoia sempervirens | reverse complement strand
AGGAATTGGATAATGACATAATTTTTTTTGAAAAGATTCAAAAAATTTAGGAATAGGCTCATCAAAATTTGAACTAAACCACCAAAAAATACTTCTAGTAAAAATTGATTAGCATTGTGTACCTCATTTGTTCCAAGTGGGAGACTAGGTATAATTAAACATTTCTAAAAAAAGGATTTAAAAGGCCCAAAAAAATAATCAAGACTTAAAGTGTATTGAACCCATAGATGATTAATAAGAATGTGGATGAAAATACATTTGAACTTGTTGAATTTCCATACTCTCTTAAGTTGCTTCCAAAGCTTAATGTATAATTACTCTAGCAATACTTTCCACCATTGCTAGACACATCATATTTTGTTGAATAGTTGAAGAGAATCTAGAACTAAACTATAACACTATAATTTTCATCCTTATAGATCAAATCATTAATACATTTTTTAAAGAAGATTTAAATTAGAAAGTTCCATTCTATCAAGTGGTGATAACACTTGCCAATTTATGCATTAAAGTAAGTGGTTGCTAGAAACCTTGTTAACTAAAATTTCCTTCATATCATAAAAAAATTAATTGGCCCCATTGCTTCTCAAGTAGGGATGAATGATTTGGAAAATATATCAATTCATCTAAGTGGTATTTTTGGATAGAATTATGAAAATATTAAAATCCATTTTTTTTTATATATTTTCTAAATTTTGTATGATCTATTTTTAGGCATTCTAAAGTCATATTTGGTGATATGACTATAAGACCCTACTTATGATACAATCCAAGCCAAATTTTCTATTTCATAACCTAATCTTTCTAATACTTATACAAAATTTAAATTTTAAGTAATGGGCTAAAATTTATAACCCAAAAAGAAAGATGTATTAAATACAATTATAGTAATAATCACTTTCTAGTTTCTCATAAGTTTGACATTATTTGACTAGCTATTTCAACTTCCAACGACATGGGTTAGTCCATGGCCTAAATTTGATGATTGATCCTACTTTTCAATATTTTTTTTTTTGTTAAAATTATCTATTCAAAAGTTTACCCTTTAAGTATATATATAATCCCCTCTTTCATGTCATATTGCCTCAAACTTTTGAATGCATATGATTAGAAAATGCCTAAATATGGCCACATGACTATCAAGTTTAATAATTACATATCAATGTCATTTGTGGCGTTACTTTGATTCTCCCCAAGAACCTAACCTATATTTACTAGTTTTAGTATTTTTTATGTTTCTTTTAGTATAAAGCTATACGATAGTTCAATTTGAAGTGTGCAATTAAAGTAGGTGTAATGTATTTTCTCCTATATAGATTTTTGAATTTGTGAAGGCTCTTAGTTAGAATAAGAATTTTATATTTCAATCTATTCAATAATTATTCAATCTTATTTTGTTTAAATTTTATTCATTTGATACTTATTAAACATTTAATTTTTCAATAATAAAACTCAAATAAGGAAAAAAATGTCCAAGGGTGATGAAGGGTACTCCCCTTACAGTAAAAAACTCACAATGGCCACTTAGGTTTGCGTGACAAAAACACAAGAGAATGCAAAAGATTGATTATTCAAAAATGGCAACACATGCTACAATCTTACATGCTTTCTTATAGACTACTTATTACATTGATCTACCGACTTGTGGATCTAAGTTTCTACTCTCAATTCTTCACTATATGTCCTTCTATCACTCCTTCCTCGCTACCCCTACTGTTTTCCTTCAATTTTTTAATATATCTCTTTATTCTCTTAGGTCGGTCTTCAAACCCTCATTGTCATAGTATCCATTTTTTCCAATAAACACTCCAAATCACCAGGCAGTTGTCTCGTTATTAGCATCGCCAACCAATCTAGCCAATGGTTGTGAATTCCACAACAACAATGTAGAATTCATGTATAATGTTTCACCAAATGTCATGATCTTATTCGCCATCCACCGTTGTTGACCAACTTAGCATTCCTATTTAGCTTTACCATGTTACCGCTAAGTACCGCTCCACCGTAGGCCTTCCAAACGACTCTTGTGGTGCTCATGGGCTACCATTGTACTACAAACCTTTATCATGGCCTCTTTCAAGATCGTGGACCTTACACTGCTATACTGCAGGCTTCATCACCAACCCGCCATGGGGTTGCAGTTCCTTGTTCAACCCGTCACATCGCTACCTCCCTAAAGGCTAAAAGTATGCCGCGTGCTTGCAATTCTCACTACCACTTGTCCTTCCATCTACGTGTCGAGGGGACTTTGAAGGGACAAAGAACCAAGTCCCAATGAAACCCTATTTCATAGCGATAAACCCAACCAATGAAGCATTGAACACCGAACACATTCACAGTGTAAACTTTGTATTTGTAGCCCAAGGTTGATCACATACAAAACTATCAAGCCCTTATTAGAATTAAAAATAATCAAATTGATGTAAGATTACTTCTTTTCCCTGGATGCTCCTACATCAAACACTCGGTGTAATTTGAAAAGTGACCCCGTCACTCTTTAGGAGTTAGAGGGAAGCCTTAATGGCCAACCTATGACCTAGACAACCATGTCGCATCTTCAACAAGCCTTCCCTTCCACTTCACCAGGTATTCATTATAATGCCTGTTCCTTGTGCTTCATTCCACTCGTTTGTCTAGAATGTCTTCAATTTCTTCCCTTTCTACTATAGATGTTGGGATACTCCATTGAACCTATTTCAACTCTTGCTCTTTATCCCCTTCATGACACTTTGTCAAATAAAAAATGTTGAATATAGGTGAGATATGAATCTCGCTCGACAAATCCACCTCATAGGAATTTCTTGAATCATGCTTCTTCAAGATTGTACATGGCTCAAACTTTTTCATCTTCATCTTGTTGTATGTGCCAGCTGGAAACCTCTTCTTCCATAAATGAACCATGACTTCATCACCTACCTGAAACTCATATCTTTGTTTCTGATCTACCTTAGTCTCATATTGTGTATCCATCTTTTGGAGGTGCTTCCTAACCTACTCATGCACATTTTGTAGATGTTCAACAAAATCTTTGGCTTTAGCACTACGCTTCTCCCCCTTATCCATCCTCCTTAATTCAGTAGTAGTTTTGAGACTACTACCATACACAATCTGGAATGATGACTTACCGGTGCTTCTATTAATTGAATTTTTATAAGCAAACTCCACCAATCGAAAAATAAAATCCTATCCTTTTGGTTTGTCACCCACCAAGCATCACAACAAGTTACCCAAACTTCTATTCACTACTTCCATTTGTCCATTTGTTTGTTAATGATGTGTTGAGCTAAATTTTAAATTTGTTTTCATATTCTTCCAAAATTTCCTCCAGAAATATCCTACAAACTTGGTGTCTTGATCTAAAACTATACTCTTGGGTAGACCATGTAGTTGTACCACCTCTTAAAGAACAATTCTACAATGTGAAAAACATCACTAGTTTTATGACACAGAATGAAGTGTGCCATCTTTGAAAATCTATCCACCACCACAAATATGGAGTCATGACCTCTTTGCATCCTCAGAAAACAAAGAAAAAAATCCATGTCAATGTCCTCCCATGGCTTCTTTGGTACAAGTTATGGCTGGTACAATCCAGCGTTCTAAATGGTACCTTTCGCCATTTGACACACCCTACAACCTTGTATGAATTTCTTCATGTCCTACTATAACTACGGACAATAATAATGCTCACTAACCATAGTGATTGTATTATCCCATCCAAAGTGTCCTGCCAATCCGCCAATGTGCTTCTCTTTGATCAAGTTTTCTCTCATTGAACTTCTGGGAATGCACAATTGATTCCTTCCAAACAACATACCATCTTAGATTGTGAAATCCAACCATCTCATCCTATCCACTATGACAGGATCCTTGCATGCTTTCCATGCCTCAACAAAATTTGGATCTTCAAGATACAAGTATGTGAGCTCCCTGAACCCAACGAATTCAGACTAAATTTATGTCAACAGGTTTTTCCTCCTACTCAAGGTGTCTGCAACCCGGTTTGATCTACCACTCCTATACTTCAGGATAAAGGTGTAACTTTGTAGAAATTCGACCCACTTCAAGTGTCTTTGATTCAATTTTCCCTGACTATTCAAATACTCTAACACCTGATGATCACTAAACAAAAAAAATTCTTTTGGAAACAAGTAATGTCACCACTTCTTCAAAGCATAGACTATGGCATAGAATTCCTGATCATAAAAAAAATATTTCTTCCTTGCATCATTCAAATCTTCACTTAAATTAGGCCACGGGTTTACCTTCCTGACTCAAAACAACTCCAATGGTGCTGCCATTGGCATCACAATCTACCTAAAATACCTTATTGAAATCCGAGAGTGCTAAAACAAGCTGCTGTGTTACTCTCTTCTTTAGAAAATCGAATCTTCTTGCTGCTCTTGTACTCTATTTGAATTCTTTTCTATCCCATCTCATTTTTTTAGTTAGGGGTGCACAAATACTACTGAATCTCTTAATGAACTTTCAATAAAAACTAGATAGACCATGAAAAGATATTACCTTAGTAGCATTTCTTGGTGTAGGCCACTCCACAATGGCTTTCACCTTCTCTGGATCCATTTTTAGACCCTATGCTGAGATGACAAATCTTTGGTACACCAATTCACATTTCACAAAACTACACTTCTTTAAGTTGATCAACAACTTCTTTGATATGCATCAGGTTCTCCTCCAATGTATTACTGAAAATCAAAATGTCATCCAAGCAAACAATGACAAACTTACCTAGAAATTCTTTCAATACCTTGTTCATGAGTTGCATAAATGTGTCAAGTGCATTGGTTAACCCAAAAGACATGACCAACCACTTGTACAATCCTTCTTTTGTCTTGAATGATTTCTTCCATTCGTCACCTTCCATGATCCGAATCTGGTGATAACCACTCTTCAGTTCAATCTTTGTGAAGTACTCTGCTCCACTCAAGCAATCCATTATGTCATCCATCCTTGGCAAAGGAAATCGATACTTGATCATGATCTTATTGATGGCCCTAGAATTGATACACATTTTCCATTCCCCATCCTTCTTAGGTGCCAATACTACAAGTACTACACATAGACTTAAGCTTTTCCTGATTAATCCTTTTTGCAACAACTCTTGCACTTGCATATTCAATTCCTCATTTTCTCCTAGAGTCATTTGATGGGCTGCCTTATTCAGAAAACTAGCTCTAGGAATCAAATCCATTTGATGACTGATTTTCCTTACTGGTGGTAATCCTTCAAGTACATTATTAAAAATAATACTCTAGAATTCATCAAGTAAACCACACACTTCTATAGGTATTCCACTACTGATTTCCTTTTCATCTTTAGGAATTAATGCAAAACACTAGTGTTCATGTTTCATACTTTTAAGGAATTTCCTTCCATCGACTAAACAAATTCATGCATTGTTGCATACCTTTTGCCTGCATCCTTTAGAGGCTTCAACTTATGTCGAACTCCATCCTTCATTAGTGAATAAGTATTCACATGCCCATCATCCACTGCGCACCGATCAAACTGCCATGGTTAGCCTAATAACATGTGACAAGTGTCCATAGGTATCACATCGCACAAAACTTCATCCCTGTAGTTACCAATTTTGAATTTTATCAAGCACTATTCATTGACCAAGACCCTTTGATCCTTCTGCAACCATGCAATCCGATATGGACTAAGGTGCCTTTTCCTTTCCAATTGTAGCTTAGTGACCATTTCTTCTGACACTAAATTGTTAGTGCTTCCTCCATTAATGATAACATTGTAAACCTTACCTCCACACTTGCAGTGAATGCGAAAAAAATTCTTTCATTAGTCTAGATCCTTCTCTTCATTCATCAAGGCTCTTCGGACAACAAGTGATTCACCCATTTTAGCATCTTTAGACTGTGAAGATCGAGTGTCTTCATCCACATGGGAAACTCACCCCTTGCCTTCAAGCCTCCTATTTGTCTTCTCTTGGTGTTGTGGGCACCCATATGCTCTATAAATCCTTCTTCACTGCATTGAAAACAAGTCCCTTTGAAACCTCCTCTTCGTAGTCCACACCCAGACCTTCCTTTGCCTCTTCGATCTCCACTATTATGATCACGAGGCTGATATGAGTCATCTCTTTGTTGATCTTGATTGGTACTAGATCCTTCATCCTTCCTATGATCACCGTTCCAACTTCCATATGGTCATTTACCAATCCTTACACCACGACCTCCACCTATTTGTTTGCTTTCAAACCTCTTGTTTAGTCGTTCTTCAACTTTTAGAGAAAATTGATAAGCGTCCTCAATGGTAGTCATTCTTACCAATGCCAATTCTTCCTGTATGCTAGGCTTCAGCCCATTGATATATCAAACAACTTTCTCCTTATTTTCCTTAGAATGTCCTATTTGAATTAGAACCTTATGAAATTCCTCTATGTATTTTTTCACCATTCTCATTCCTTGTCTTAGACTCTGCATCTTCTTGAGCAACTCCAATTAGTAATTAACTAGAATAATTGTTTCTTCAATTTTGACACCATTTTGTCCCATTTGGAAGTTTTATCTTTCCCTTGTCTACCTCTTTCTAGCTAGACCTCTTTCCATTGTATACTTGCATGCCCTTTTAGCTTTGTATTTGCGAACCTTACTTTGTGAGGATCTTCAATCTCCTCAAATTCAAAAAATTCTTCCATACCATTGATCCAATCGATCAATTCTTCAGCATTCAGACTTCCATTGAAAGTAGAAACCTCCATTTTTGGTCTCTTCTTGATGCTTGAGATTGCTCTCAACAGTCTCCTTTCTCCAGGATCCATTTTATCCTGCTTTTCCTCTTCCATTTCCTCTTCACTATCATCTCTTTCTTGATGCACATCTCTTCTTCAAACCTCTTGTTGCAAGGTTTCTAACTGCCTTCTAAGGGCTCTGATTTCATCTCTATGTGGATCTCTTTCTCCACCACCTCGGCCTCTACCTCTTCCATGCTAGGAAAGTCTTGTAGGCATCTTGATATCAACCCACACTCAGGTTCTGCTAGAATTGCCTCACATTTGGTGCTCTGTTATAAACTCAAGAACTCCTACTTTGATACCACTTGATGAAGGGTACTCCCCTTACGGTAACAAATTGGCCACTCAGGTTTGCATAGAAAAAATACAAGAGAATGCAACAGATTGATTATTCAAAAATGACAACACATGTTACAGTCTTGCATGCTTTCTTATAGACTACTTATTACATTCATCTGCCGACTTATGGATATGAGTTTCTACTCTTAGTTTTTCACTATATGTTGTTCTATCACTCCTTCTCCACTACCCCTACTATTTTCCTTCGATTTTTTTTATATATATATCTTTATTCTCTCAGGTTAGCCTTCAAACCCTCATTGTCGTTGTATCCCTTTTGCCCAATAAACACTCCAAATCGCTAGGCAATTGTCTCGTTATCAACATCGCCAACCAATCCAGCCAATGGTTGCGAATTCCACAACAACGATGTGGAATTCACATATAAAATTTCACGAGATGTCATGATCTTAATCGCCATCCACCGCTATTGACCACCTTAGCATTCCTATTCAGCTTTACCGTGTTACTGCTAAGTATCGCTCCATTGTAGGCCTTCCAAATGACTCTCGCAGTGCCCATGGGTTACCGCCGTATTATGAACCTTCATCATGGCCTCTCATAGGATCATGAACCTTATGCCACTATATCACAGGCTTCATCACTGACCCGTCGTGGGGTTGTGGTTCCCTATTCAACCCGCCATACCGCTACCTCCTTAAAAGTCTTCCGTGGGATTGTGATTCTCACCGCCACTTGTCCTTCCGTCTACGGGTCGAGGGGACTTCAAAGGGATGAAGAACCAAGTCCCAATGAAACCCTATGTCACAATGATAAACCCGACCAATGAAGCATTGAACACCAAATGCACTCACAGTGTAAACTTTGTATATGTAGCCCTAGGTCGATCACACTCAAAACTGTCAAGCCCTTATTAGAATTAAAAATAATCAGATTGATGCAAGATTACTTCTTCGCCTTGGATGCTCCTGCATCAAAGCGTGGGAGTGGTCCGAGTGGGAAAGGTTTTTTTGAGCTAAGTGCAAAGTGAGGTGGGTTTGGAGTGGATGAAGGTGATGACATAGATGGAGATGATGAAGTTTAGGAAACACTTACTATTTACAAGATTTTAGTTCTTTTGGAGGATTACATGACACTCCCTTCACAAATTACCTTATCATCCAAGTTGGGTAATTGGGTGCAACATATTGAATTAAAAGATTCTTCAGTTGTGTTCCATTATTTCCTCAAAGTGGGACATGTTGATGTTGTTTGATAAAGAAACATGAAATACCATTCCATTTGGCCAAAAAGGAGCAAGTGCCAACTATTGATGTTACTTGAGAGATTGCCACTAAGGATGCATAGAAGGAAAGAAGTAGGGGTAGAGGTCCTAAAGACCAAATAGTTGTGATAGAGACCCATTCAATGGAGGTTTAAAAGGGGCATTAAGGTTGGGAGTTGGGACTCATTGTGGCCCTTTGGATCTTCCTAGTTATTTTGAAAAAAAAAGAGATCTGAATGGAAGGATTTCACAATTAAGGATAAGATGGTTGAGGTTAATCAAAAATCTTTGTAACAATTTGGCTTCAAACCACCTTGAATTTTGGGTTGGTTGTTTGTCATGTATTTTATTGCCCCTTTGTCAGCTGATTTTTGTCATGTATTGTATTGACTCTCTTTTGAGGTAGTTAGCCAATCATAAAACCCTAATTGGTTTGTGTTCCAATATTAAGGCAAAGGGAACAATAGATCTAGGCTAATTTGCTAGTTAGATCTAAGATCACTTTTCTTACTTAACAATTTTTATTGTTGTATAATTGTTATGCTGTTGGTTTCTTTTAGTTTTCTTTTGTTATTTATATTTAATTTCTCAATTACTATATTATTACCTAAATTATCAATATAATTCTAAAAACTCCAATATTAGCAAGGAAATTTATTGACATATTAACTTTATGAAAAAAATTATTAAAAATGAGTCAATTCAAATTGACTAAGAATGTTTGATTATTTAACAAGACTGTCCTGATTTAATCTTAAATTTAGAATACCAAAACAAGTAACATAAAGTCATCATCTTTATTGACCCATTATTTGAAGAAAGAATAATATTCTATCACGTTTTAAAATCAAATAGAAAGTAAACCAAAAAAAAGAGGAGTGATAAAGGAGTGTTTGCTCTAATACTATTTGCCTTTAAAATCCAAAAAAAAAAAGAAAACAACGTTTTATCTTTCCTACCTTCATATGAATCGAACTAGGCCAAGGAGGCGTTGCCCTATCCTAAGGAATATTACTAATTAAATGGATCTCAACACAGTTTAAATGTAAATAATCTTCAAGAACCAGCTTCTTCTTTATAACAAAGGTGCTTCCACTTCCATACAGTTCTCATAAACCATAAAAGAATCTACTATCATTAGAGATTTAAATACTAATTCTAGTCCATAATATTATATGAACATGTCTGGAAAACAACGTGTATAAGTTAGTTTTGATTGAAATAAACTTATTCTCATTATACTCCAATTGATTCCTCTCTCTGCTTTAATATTAAAATAGGTTTATTGATTTGTTTTTTTGTTCATTCCGTTCAACTATTTTTTTTTCTCCCCACTTGAAACATGTTTCACCCACGTGTATTGATTCTGCATTAAATTGGTTCACAATGTGCAACTGGGAATAAGAAAAACATTGTAAATTGGCCTGTACCAATTGATGGAACATGCAAATCTTGGGACTTGATAACTATATATCTATTGAAGCAGCTTTGCAGAGTTAAGTGTATTATAATGGATGTTACTCATCATGAATAATTTAAAAACTGGAAAAGAAAGAAGAGAGAAAGAAAATAAGAAAGAAAAGAGATGTTAGAATCAAGAATACCTTTTGATAGAAGAAAGTCCCATGGAATTCCCTTGTCTGGGCCAGATTTGAGGTATTGATGTATCCTTGTGTGCAACATAACTTGAAACAAAGTAGCTTGAAGAACACACTACTTGAATTGCATTAAGCTTGACTTCAACTGCTTTTTCCATTGCTGTCCTACCCACTGAATGACAAGCCACATAGAAATGGTCAGCACCATTTGTTCTGTTCCAATATGGATAGTTTTGGCTGATTTTATCAATATATGCCTTGATGAAATCTTGAATTCCACCAACACTAACTCTTTTATCATTCCTCATTGTTGCAATGGAGAATGGTAAATAGAAAAGATCAGCTTCTGTGGGATCATTTGTGAGATAATGACTTTGCAAAAGAGCCTTCTTAAAGTAGCTTTCACTGGCATAATTTCCACCTGGTTCGTTTTCCTCAGGTAGAAAAATATTTGCAAAGGCATCTTTTGCTTCATGTGGGTATGCATAGATTTTGAATTTCTTCTTCATCTCCTTATAATCCTGAAGAAAAATGGCTTTGTTGTGGAATATATGCTCAATTTCTGTCTTGTTCTCCTTAACTTCTGCCTTGTTTTCCTCGATTTCTCCCTTGTTGTCCATACTTGTATTAGGATGCCGTGTTTTTTTATGGAGTATCTGCTCGTTTTCTACCTTATTCTCCTCACCTGCATTAGAATGCCATGTTTTAGTTATCAATGCAGAAATCTAGAGATAACATCCAGGAGAAACAAGTCTATAACAAATTAAAACAAACAAGCAGGTTCTTTAAGAATTCTCTAATCAGAAACAGAGTAAATTGTCTAACATATAGGAAAAACTATATTTCAGGGCAGTGACCAGGATACCCACGTCAGTAGATCCAAGTTACAATTGAAACCATGAATACCCACTTCATCAAACTCATTCAAATGTTATCAAATCACTAATCAGACACATAGATCATCACTTGACATCCAAATAATCTATAAATCTAAAGATATATATTTGAGATCACAATTCATCTTAAATTTTCACAATTTATAATGCTTATTTACATCAAATTTCTGGATTCAATTGCGTAAGAATTTTTACATCAACGTTTTGGATCACACTCCGTGATCCATCATCAGAATGAACGCAGAAAGCTCTCAAATCCAAAAATTTGATGTAATAAGATATAAATTTACAAATAACACATACCATGTTCATTTTGCTTCCCAAAATTCAGCTGATCATTTGCCTTTGCCTTCATGATACTAGGTGGCAGAGTTTCTTTTGGAGTAAGTTTATGTTCGATCACCAAGGAGTTTCCATTACTTCTGCTCTCAACTGAGGCCATAAAAATCCTCATGACTGTAAAACAAGAGCATGTCAATACAACAGACAGAACAACATAATGCCTAGAGGAGACATTGTGTTTAGAATGAGTGGTTGAAGCCATGGAATTCGCTCTGTGTCTGAGAACATCCAAGAACAATTATCATGGTCTAACATTGCCCATAGTATTGTTTATCTCCAATTGTTCAGTTTTATTATAATAATGATAGCATATTTGTTGAGGAGGCTCCATTTAGGACTGTTGTGCAAGGGGTACTCCATAGATCTGGATATGTTTGCAATTTATTTAGATTATTTAGGTGGTCTGTGAACTGTTAAGTTTTTAATTAATAATTGTTTATTAAAAATGAATCAGAATGCTGAATGGAAGTTGCCTAAAAACAAAAAGTATGTGACAAGGCAAACACAAGAAGTTCCAAATGGCCGCCATTCTTGTCTTGACTTGCTAGCCTCTCGTGACGAATTAATTGATCAATTATTATTTTGTCATCGTTGTCTAGCTTGTATGGTGTATGATCAATTTTACTTTCTACAAAGAAAAATTAATTGATGTGATATAGCAGATTGTTACATAATGATATTTGATTTAAAGATTTTTTTTCTCAAAGTTTGACTGAATATAAGCATTTTAAAAAATCTCTAATCTATTTTAAATAGATTTTTAATATATATATATATATATATATATATATATATATATATATATATATTTTATTTTATTTTACAATTATTTAAAATTTATTTATTTTATTTACATATGTTATAAATTTATTTTATTTTATATATTTAAGAATTATTTTAAAATGATTTTATTTTACTTTGTTTTTGTTTTGATTAGGATAAAAATGGAGAAGGACCATATCTTTATAAAACAATCATAAAGCAATCATAAAGATCAAGTAAAATGATCTCACAAGAAGTGAGAAAATCAAAGTAGAGAATTAAACAATAGTTAAATAGAAAAGACCGGCAGAGAAGTTAAAACACATAGGTAGAGACCAACACAAGTCCAAAACCAACTACTGATCACCTAGAGACCGAAGACCCTTGATAGCTTGTCATTTATTCGTCAGGAATTCAAGCTTCTCTTCAAAGGACATAGCCTTCTATTTCTTGCTACCATCTTTAGTAGGAGGGGAGGTAGAACTTTCCCCTTTCTTTCCTTTCTTTCTAGAGGTGGTTTGAGCATTATCGGGAAGATCTTCACCAACACACTTACCTTGAAAATTTACTTTATTTTTGTTTGAAGAGCTATTTTTAGAGTTATTTTATTTTACTTTAGAATTATTTTCTTTGTATTTACTAAGAAATATTTTAGTTTGTTTACTTAGTTATATTAGAGTTATAGCTTCTTTAAAAACATATGTTAGTTGTAAAATAGTTTTTGTTAACACACTTTGTCATTACATTCCATCTCTTGCTTACATCTCTACACAACAAAATATTTTTAGACAAGAAAAAATATTAAACTATAAATTTTGTAAGATTGTTTAAATTAAATTCATTTATGATTCTTTTTTAATAATTATTATAGTTTAATTGTTCAAGTACAATACAATAGCCATTTCATTTATTATATATAAAATGCATTTAGAATTTTGTTATCTAACAATAAAATTAGGTGACAAGGAAAACATAAAAAATTTAAAGGGTCCCCATTCTTGTCTTGACTTACAAGCTTATAGTCATTAAATGATGATTTATACACCTTCGGTTATTATCTTGTCATTGTTGTCTAGCTTGTGTGGTGTATGACCAATTCCAACTTTCTAGAAAGAAAATGAATCGATGTTATATAGTAGATTATTACAAAATGATATTAATTTAGAGATATCATATTAAAATGTACAAATATTTTTGAAAAAGAGGAAACTATTAAAATATAAGTTTAAGTTAAATTTATTTACCATTATTTTTTTATGATTAATTATGATTATTTGATTGTTCAAATGTGATAGATATATGTTACCTAAAAATAAAATTAGGTGAAGTGAAACATCAAAATTCTCAAATGGCCACCATTCTTGTCTTGACTTGTGAGATGATAGTAATAAAATGATGATTTATACCCCTTCAATTATTATTTTTTTATTATTTTCAATATTTTTTTGTGTATGACCAATTCTAATCTAGAAGGAAAATTAATTAATATTATAAAGTATATTTTTACAAAATGATATTGATTTAGAGATATTATATTAAAATATATAGAATATTTTTAGAAGAGAGAAAAATTATTAAAGTATAAGATTTGTAAGACTATTTAAATCAAATCTAATTAATTAAAATTCTTTATTCAATAAATTAATATGGTTTGATTATTCAAATACAATACAATAGCCATTTCTTTCATTCATACATATACTTATGTTAGATGCACAGGACAATTGTGAGGGGGGTGAATCAATTGTATACTTTAAAACATCAAAAACCCTCATCAACATTCATATCTGTATTGAACCTTAAACCCTTAACAACCATTAAACTCTTAACATGCATTAACAAAATGTAAGCATGCAAAGCAATAATGCAAACACATCAAACACATAAGAAGACTAGATTTATGTGGAAAACCCAAGAAGGGAAAAACCACGGTGAGGATTAGCTCACTAATATATGATTGCAACATTGAATACAATAAGGCTCACTGCCAATGAACTCAATATCTAGAAAAAAGAAGAATAGAAGAAGGGGTGGCTCACTGCCAATTTGAACTCCTAACAATGCATCTCTCATATGTTGAAGGTAAAATCCCTTTGAAGCACAAATAACTCATCAAAAAAACTAAAATGTAGACACCTTCTGCTCATTGCATCATGAAGTCATACGCATTAAGGCTGACATTCAGATCATCACACTTGATCACATTCACATATTTCACATCACACACTGTGTACTTAATCCACACAACAATTCTCCTTGCATTTCTACCCTCTGCGACCTAAAACAATTTCAATTAGGTTGGCCTTAAGGAAAGGTATGTACTTCAACCACACAACATCAAATAGTCGGCACCAAACACTTCCAACATGGAAAGAAGTGAAGGAATACCACACCACTACTTAATTTGGACCCAAATCTACACTAAAACGCTTCTCAAAACTCCTCAAACAACAATTACCCTTCGTAATTAGCACTAACATGTCAACTCAACCAAACCTATATTAATGTCCTTAACAATTAAGGTCATGCTTAACCAGGTCCAAAAATAACTTCACAAACCACATAAAAACACTCCTTAATATCCATACAACATCTCAAAATATTCCAACATCATCAAACTATTCTACACAACTATTGCAACCACCTGAAACTCAAGAACACCTTCATTTTGTGCAACCAGACGCACTGACACATACATCCAACACACCAGACAACTTTGTAGAACAACTCAACACCTAAAAAGTTCAAGGGAAGGTAGATACAAATGATATAAGCATATTCCTAGATTTGCAACACTAGAACCTTCATTGCGGAGAAATACAAAGCAACCTCATTTCTCCCAGACACCCTATTTCACTAGAAAGACATACTACCAAACACATCTTTCACTGTAGTACGATCCAAAACCTAAAAATCTAGATATGACACCTCTGAACACCTCTATTCATCATGTCCAAACCACATGAGCATATATTCAATCATGAAGAAATGTGAAGCAAAACATTGAACACCACTTTGTCACACTGAACTCTTTTTTATTCAAATTTTCTCAAAAGCACTTGGAAACCAAGTGAACCAACTTCATCAACAACATTGCTAACATCTTTGCAACACATCTACAACATATATGATATGTAACACTTCCAACTACAACAATCTCCCCAAACACAATTCAGGCCAACAACCTCTGCAACTATATTGAAGTAGGACATCAATGACAACACCAACATGTGTTGACATCAATACCAACCATTCCAAAATTCTCTTTATACAAGGGGTTGAAATCAATGAAAACATCCAAGAAACTCACAAACAACTCAAGCTTCCAAAATATCCAAACTTCCAACAATCTCCCCCTTTGTCATTGATAGCAACACCTTCTTTCTTAAAAATACCATCAACAATAAAAGTAACTGAAAACAATACCTCAATAAGCAGTACTCCCCTTGAATGGGACAACTCTTTACTCTTCATCCTCTCTATTCACAAACTTCTTCTGCTACAACATCAACAACACCTACACTCTAGATCACTCTCTTCTTTTGCTCCTCAGATAATACTCTCCCATATATGTTTTCCAACATGTTTTTCTTTCTCCCCTTGGTTTTTCAACCAATTTAACTCTCTCCCCCTTTGACATCAATGACAAAGGGCTAGATCATCATTTTCTCTCCTCTACACTTTCTTTTTTGTATTGAACTCTTTTTCTCTCCCCATTTGGCAACATTCAAAGGGAAACAAAAAATCTCTCTTTCCATTGTTTTGCATCTTCTACACTCACTTTCTTTGACAAAAATTCAAAGGAAAAAATTGTCAAACAACTCTTTTTCTTTCTTCTATACCCACTTTCTTCCATACTCCCCCTTAGGAGCACAAAATATTCTCCATTTGACTACACCATCCAACAACCACTACTCCCTACTCCCCTTGAGAGGTAGCCTTCAACATTAGTCTAGGACCAAGAATGTATCTTGAAATGCTTATCAAATAGATGCACACACTTATGCATCTTAGTTGAAAGGAGGGGAAATAACCCCTAACTTCTCTCAGAGATACTCAAAAGTATCTTTTGGAAGAGCCTTTATGAAAATACCAACAACTTGGTCCTTAGTAGGCACATGCTCCAACTTTACCTCATTCTTTGTAATTTTCTCTCTCAAGAAGTGATATCGGATTGAGATATGTTTTGTTCTTGAATGCATTACCAATTTTTTTGAAATATTTATTGCACTTGTATTGTCACACATGATAGAAATAGGTTCATCATATGAAAATTTGATATCCTTTAATGTTTTCTTCATCCACAACACCTGTGTACAACGTGATGTTACTGCAATATATTTTTCTTTTATTGTAGATAATGACATTGAATCCTACTTCTTACTTAGTCATGAAACCGACCTACTTCCAAGAAAGAATTACTACCACTTGTACTTTTCCTATCATCTACACATCTTTCCTAATTTGCATTTGTATATGCACTCAAGGAGAATTTAGTATCCTTAGGATACCACAAACCATAATCGAGAGTGCCCTTCAAATATTTGAATATCCTCTTCACTATTACAACATGAGATTCTCTGGGATATTCTTGAAATCTAGACACAAGTCAAATTGAATGCATGATATCCGGTCTAGTAGTGAGGGATAATAGTCCACCAATCATTGATCTATACTTGCTCTAATCAGTTTTAGGGGTTTCATCATTCTTTCTCAACTTACAACTAGTATCCATAGGAGTACATATCGGTTTAGAATCATCCATTCCAAAATTCTTCAACATTTCCTTAACATACTTAGATTGTGATATGAATATACCTTTCTTTGATTGGCTGATCTAGAAACCAAGGAAGAAATTCATCTCCCCACACATTGACATTTCAAATTATTTTTTCATTTCCTTTGAAAACCTTTTGCACATACCTTCATTTCCTCCAAAGATGATTTCATCAACATATACTACCACAGTTAAGATTTTTTCTCCTTCAAATTTAAAATATAGATTTCTATTTGTAGTACCTTTTCTGAATCCTTGCTACAACAAGTACTTATTTAACCTTGCATATCAAGCTCTAGGAGCTTGTTTCAATCCATACAATGCTTTCATCAATCTGCAAATCATACAAGCATCTTTTGACAATTGAAAACCTTTTGGTTATTCAATGTATACCTCTTCTTCCAATTCACCATTCAAGAATGTAGACTTCACATCCATTTGATATAATTTGAAATCTTTATGTGTTGAAAAAGATAAAAACAAACTGATAGCTTCCATTCTTGAAATTGGAGAAAAGTTTCCTCAAAATCTATACCTTCAACCTATGAGTAACCCTTACACACAAGTCTAGCCTTGTTCCTGATAACTTTTCCATCTTCATTTAGCTTGTTCCAAAATACCCACTTACTACCAATCACATTCTTATTTTTTAGTCTTGGGACCAAATCCCAAGTCATATTCTTCTCTATCTATTCTAACACTTCCTTCATTGCTTTGATCCAATTCTCATCTTTGCATGCCTTAGTCACTATTTTTGGTTCCATTTTAGAAAGTAAACAAAAAATTTACTTATTCTTTTGTCATAGTATCTTTTCTCCTTGTCAACACACTTTTGCTCTTATCTCCAATGATTTGATCTTCCGAATGATTCTTCTGCACATACTTAAGAGTTTTAGGATTCTTTTTTGCAGCTTCTTCCTCTTCAATTGTCAACTCTTTTCCTTTGTCTTCAACCTTTTCTTCTTCACTGCAATGGGATTCATCCGATTCATATCCTTCTATTAGTACTGAACTTCATGTGGTTCTTCATTCACTTTGGCACTTACACTTTCAACAATCTTCTTCAATCTTTTATTTTAATACTGATAAGCCTTGCTTCTTGTAGAGTATCCAAGGAAGATTCCTTCATCAGATCTTGCATCAAACTTTCGTAAGTTTTCTTCATCTCTTCTGATATAACATTTTCTTCCAAAAAATCTGAAGTATTTCATAGTTTGAGGTTTACCATACCATAACTCATATGGAGTCATTGAATTGTTCCCTCTTGCTTGACCTCTATTAAGAATGTAGACTGTGGTATGAATTTCTTCTCGCCAATAGACATTTGGAAGATTAGCTTCCTTCATCATTGTCCTAGCTTCTTCTTGAACTATTCTATTTTTCCTTTCCACAACTCCATTATGTCAAGGAGTTCTAAGGGCTAATAAATGCCTTCTTATTCCATGATCTTCACAAAAACTATTAAAATTATTTGAAGTAAATTCACCACTTCTATCAGATCTCAAAAATTTTATTTTCAGATTCATTTCATTTTTAACCTTAGCTTTAAATTCTTGAAAATTTTCTAGAGCTTCTGATTTTTCTTTGAGAAATGTAACCCAAGCCATTCTAGAATAATTATCAATTAATAACATGAAATACTTGTCACCATATGAGTTTCTAATTTTGATAGGTCCACATAGATCTGTATGCACTAACTCTAAGGGAGCTATGGTAGAGTATTCTTTTGTCTTGAATCTATTCTTTTTTTTCTTTCCCACTTGAAATTCTTTACAAATTGCATTGATAGGCTTTGTAATCTTTTGAAAATCTCTCACAACATTAGTAGAACTTATCCTCACTAGGCTATAAAAAATAATGTGACCCATTCTTCTATGCCATAGCCAACTTTCATTAGTTTGAGATGAGAGAACTTTGTACCACTACCTTTGAGTTGATAGACATTACCTCTTGTCTTTGTTCCAGCAACAACCAAAGTACCAGAGCTTCCTTTTCTAATTTCACAACCACTATTTTGAAATACAATATTACATCTTTTGCTACACATTTTTCCTACACTTAGAAGATTATTCCACACACCCTTAACATAAAGAACACCATCTATTTTATGCTTTCCATCAAAACTAATTGAACCTTTTCCACAGATCTTAGCAAATGTATCATCACCAAACTTAACAAGACCATCATCATACTTTTCAAGCTTAACAAACTTTCTCTTATCACATATCATATGATTTGAGCATCCACTATCAATGATCTAGTAATTCTTCTCCTCTCTAGCATGAAAAGTAGTCAACATAGTTCTTTCAATGTTATGACATGTTTTCAAAGCACTTTCCTTCACACATCTTCAAGATTAGTAGAATTAGTTCCAAAATTTAAAGCCATGAACAAGCTTTCATCACTTCATCCGAATAATCTGATTCTTCATCATCAAATACACCATTGTCCTTTTCAACATAATAACTCCTTTTGACAAATTCACCCTTATGATACTTTTGTTTGTTATTAGTAACTTTGATTAGACATTTAGATGCATAATGGCCTATCTTTCCACAATTGAAACATTTGAAAGGTAGTTTACTTATGTATTTTCTAGTACCCTTTTTCAATCTCCTCACAAAGTGATGTAAGGGAATCCAATCCTCAATCATAAACTCCCAACAACATAATATGCAATTCAAAAATTGTTTGAAACAAAACAAAAATCTGCAAGACGTATTCTTTCATGTTTCATTCAAAATATATTGAGATTACATAACTTAACATTTCTAAAAATACACTATTTTGTAGCCATATGGGCTGATGTAAATCATTAAAAATTAGATATAAATTTGATATATGATAGTAAACAATCATCAATGGCAAACTCAAATTCCTCTTCTTCCTATCATCTCCTTGAACTATGAAATTGACTCTTCAATCCAGATTCTTCAACAGCCAAAATTTATAATCTTCAATCATGGATTTCATAATCTATTTACTTCTACAACACACCTTCAAAACCTGCAAAAAAATGTCTTTTCCACCATCTCCAAGAAAATCCACGCCTAACTCTTCTTAAAAAATCAACCCTTTTGACAAACTCCAAAAATTTCCAAATAAAACACTTAGCACTACTTTTAGAAATTAGATTTTTCCCACCTTTGAAATGGCTGCTCCAACAATTAGAGAAAGCATAAAATTCTCCATGATGCATTTTATTAACTCGCCAAAAATATCCATGCCAATATTAGCATTTTAATTTTTTATGCTTTTCAAACTTTGAAATTGATTTCCTACACTATCTCCCACTTCAATATTTGCAACAATTGAATAAGAACAATTATTTAATATATTATTTTTGGCCTAATATTGTAATTTTTTCCTCCAATTAAATAATTATCAAACCTTATGAAAATTGAAGTTTTTGTTTTTGGGTTGATACATGATTGCTCTCATAACCTAGGATGCTCTTGCATTAGACACCCGAGGTAGGAATATTTTGTGAATCTAGATTCACAAAATGGAGTTGAGTGAAGTATCACCCTTTCAGATTACAATCAATCTACAACAAACTCCATTTTTGAAATAGATACCTCTGATTTGTTCTTCTTCCTTCTCTTCCAGTATCTAGCCGGAATAAGCATCCTCCCCCTTTGATAACTCTTCTCTACACTCAACCTCCTGAATGTTGAATTAATTCCACCATAGACTGACCACCTCTTCCAAATGAAAATCTCACTCTCCTCTAATCTTGTGGGATTCAACCCACCATAGTCCATCCACCTCAACCAAAATGCACCTACACTTAACTTTGCAACACCATACAAATATTTGTCTACATACCATACGTCAGTAACAAAATCCTTCTAAACTAACTCATTTACAATATGAAAATCATCATCATTCTCAAATTTAATAAAACATGAATCAATATTCTCCTCTACTTTAACCTCATTATCCTCAACTACATCTTTATAATAACATTTTTTTTTTTTTACCTCATTTCCTGAAATCAAATCATTCCATTCTCTTTCAATTGCTTCAATATGAATTATTGAATTATCTTATTTCCTCACATCTACGCTTTCCAATTCCTTCATGTCCTCCAAAGGACTCTCAACCACTACTGCAATTTCTTCTTTCTTTCCCTCAACCTCTTCAACTTCACCTTTTCTCTTTTCCTTCATGCTATCCTCAAAGCATACTTCTGCAATATTTTCTCCTTTTTTTTCACTTGCATACACAAATATAAAAAAAAAAATCCTTTATTCTTGGGCATTTCTTCAAACAATTTCCACACACTCTCAAAGCCTTAACAACACAAACCTTCAAATCCTCAAGTTTTACATATGTAAACTACCTTTCATTTGGTGATCTATTTACAAATATTCAACATTATCAAGTTTTGTTGCAAACTACCTCACACTCGATGATTTCTTCACAACCACAAGAACCTCAACTCCTCAAATCCTCTAAGTAGTTCCTCTTGTAACTTGCACATACATCTACAAGAAAAATTCACACACACACCAACCTCTCAAGTGCTAGTGCAAATTGCTTCACATTCGACACTCTGCCTACACAATCAAAAACTCCCGCTCTAATACCACTAATGTAAGGGAATCCAAACCTTAATAAAAAACTCCCAATAACATAATATGAATCTCAAAAATTGTTTGAGCTTGAAAAAAAAGTTCTACAAGAAGTATTCTTTCATATTTCATTCAAAATCTCTTGAAATTACATAACAACTTAACATTTTTTAAAATACATTATTTTGCAGCCATATGGGCTGATTTAGATCATTAAAAATCAGATATAAATATGATATATGACAATAAACAATCATCAAAGACAAACTCAAATTCCTCTTCTTCCTATCATCTCCCCGAACTATGAAATTGACTCTTCAATCCACATTCTTCAACAACCAACTTTGTTGATCTTCAATCATGGATTTCATAATCCATTTATTGCTGCAACAAATCTTCAAAACCTAAAGAAAAAATATATTTTCCTCCATCTCCAAGAAAATCAACGCCTAACTCTTCTTAAAAAATCATCACTTTTAACAAACTCCAAAAATTGCCAAATAAACACTTAGAACTACTTTCAAAAATCAAAATTTTCTTGACTTTGAAAAGGCTACTCCAACAATTAGAAAAAACATAAAATGCTCCATGATGCATTTTAATAACTCCCCAAAAAATTTCATGCCAATATTAGTATTTTAATTTTTTATGCTTTTCGAACTTGAAATTGATTTCCTACACTATCTCCTAGTTCAAGATTTGCAACAATAGAATAAGAACGATTATTTAATATATTATTTTTGGCCTAATATTGCAATTTATTCCTCCAATTAAATAATTACCAAACCTTAGGAAAATTAAAATTCATTTTTTTTTGGTTGATGCAAGATTGCTCTCACAACCTAGGATGCTCTTGCATCACAAAGTTTGCTTCCACCTCATCAAGATCATCTAGATCTGATCCATCATCCTTTTCCACTTTGTAGACTTTAAAAGCAATTTCTTTGTTTGTAGCATCTTGAAAAAACTCTCTTTTAAAAAGAAGTTAAAGCACCAAACATCTGATCTCTAGAATAATTATCCAAATTCTTAGATTCCTCAATAGAAGAAACTTTAGAACTATAAGCTTTACGAAGAGTTCTTAATACCCTTTTCACAACTTTTCTTTCATCCAAATCTCTACTAAGACCATTGATGGTATTTACAACTTCATCAACTCTAAGCATGTAGGCAGTAATATCTTCATCTTCAAACATCCTTAGGGTTTCAAATTTTGCTTTGTAGTTCTGCATCTTTTCTTGTTTGACCTTATCTCCTTCATAGATACCTTCTAGCTTTGTCTAGATGTATTTAGAAAACTTCAAAATTATTACCTTTCCAAGTTCAAAATCAGAAATACCACTTAGGATTGCATTCCTTGATTTTCCATTGTTTTCATAATCCTTGATCTCATCATCACTTGTTGTACCATTTGTAGGCATAGTATAACCTTTTTCAATAGACCATCAAACACCAAATCCAAGAGAAACCATAAAGGATTCCATCCTAACTTTCAATTAGGTAAAGTTTGTTCCATCAAACAAAGGAGCTTTGACACCTTTCCTATGTTCCATCTGGATCTACCTCAAGCAGTTAAGCTTCTTCTTGGGAACCACAACTTTGATACCACTTGTTAAATGCACAGGAAAAATAAGAGGGGGGTGAATCAATTGTATACTTTAAAAAATAAAAAACATTCATCAATATTTAGATCTACATTGACCCTTAAACACTTAACAACCATTTAACCCTTAACATGCATTAGCAGAATGTAAATATGTAAAGTAGTAATGTAAACACATCAAACACATAAGAACACTAGATTTACATGAAAAACCCAAGAAGGGAAAAATTACAATGAGGATTAGCTCACTGATATATGAATTGCAACACCAAGTATAATATGGCTCACTACCAAGGGCTTACTACCTAGAAAAACAAAGAAAGGCTCACTACCAGTGGCTCATTGCCAATGAACTCACTATCATGAAGAAAGAAGAATAGATGAAGGGGTGGCTCACTACCAATTGGAACTATTAACTTGATGTATATCTCATATGCTGAAGGTATAGTTCCACTGAAGCACAAACAACTCATCAAATAGACTAAAATGCAGACACCTTTTGCTCACTACATCATAAATTCATAGGCATTAAGGCTCACACTTAGATTATCACACTTGATCACATTCACATCTTTCACATCACACACTTTGCAGTTAATCCACATAATATTTCTCCTTAAATTTATACCCTCTACAACCTAAAACAATCTCAATTAGGCTATCCTTAAGGAAACATATGCACTTCAATTGTACAACATCAAATAGGTTGGCACCAAACACTTCCAAGGTGGAAAGAAGTGAAGGTAGACCATGCCACTACTTAACTAGGACCCAAATCTATACTGATATGCTTCTCAACACTTCCTCAAACAAAAAATATCCTCCATAATTAGTGCTAACACACCATGTTGACCAAACCTATAGTAATGCCCTTAACAATTAAGTTCATGCTTAAGCAAGTCTAAAAACAACTTCACAAACCACATAACAACACTCCACATTATCCATACAACATCTCAAAATATTCCAATATCCTCAAAATATTATGCACTATTGCAACCACCTAAAAATTCAAGGGAAGGTAGATACAAATGATATAAGCATGTTCCTAGATCCACAACAGTATAACCTTCACTGAGGATAAATAAAAAGAAATCCCATTTCTCCCAAACACCATGTTTCACTAGAAAAATATACTATCAAACACATCTTTTACTATAGTATGATTTGAAAACTAAAACTCTGGATATGACACCTATGAACACTTCTAATCATCACGTCCAAACCACATGAGCATATCTTTAATCATGAATAAATATAGAGAAAAACAATGAACACCACTTTGTCACACTAAGCTCTCTTTTATTCAAATTTTATTTGTATTTACTAAGAATTATTTTATTTTATTTACTTAGTTTTTGATACGATAAGCAACATTTATAGGGTGTTGTACCCTTTACATGGAGAGCCACTAGGGTCAAAAGAGATCAAGTCCAAAAAACATTAAAGACCAAGCCAAAAAACATGCACAATGGACCAACAACAGAAAAAAATACAACACAACAACAGTAGACTAACTAACATTTTCCCAGTTCTTAGAAATGAGATTAACAACATCATCCACAACCCATTCTTGGCCTTCTTCATCATTCTTCTTGTCCATTTCATCCTTCATCATAGTAGAAAGGGTGATGGTAACATAGTGGACCAGTTTGACAATGAAACGAGTCAAGCCACTAAATTTCTTGTCCATCTTTTCCATTCTTTCCTGCAACACACTGAGCTCCTCCCCATAATCTGCAACCTTCATAGTATCAACATGCTCCATGTCTAGAGGGTTTGAGGACTAAGAGGCCAAGTTCTCCTTATGCACTTTACTAATATCATGAATGGTGTGGAGCCCTCCAACATACTCCTCCTCCTCATCCCCAAACTCCTCCTTCTCCTTGCAATATTTGCTATCATACCACTCCTTTTCCGTATCCATCTAATTAACCTACACTTTCTTCTTATTATTAGCCAACCGACTAGACCTCTTGATGATGGTATCACCACCAATCACCACCATAGCAACGACCACTGTGTCCCCCTTAGAGTGCCTACCCACAACATTTTTACGTCTATTTTCTGTGGACAGAGGCTCCATCAAACCCTTCACATCATCATTAACTTTCTTCTTTGGAGTAGATTTGTTAACAGTCTTGGCAGGGGTCGACTTGAGCTCACAGAGACTAGCCGCAACACTAGTTTGGGAAATTCCTGCATTCCCCGTAAGATTCTTAGCAATAGATTTAGGGTTATGAGTTTCAGTAGAAACCAGATGGGTTTTCTTGATGGGACCTTTGGACTCAGGCGGGGATATATTGGCCACAAGAGGAGGTTCAATTTCCTCAACATGGACAATAGGTTTAGGCTAATTTACTTAGTTATATTATAGTTATAACTTCTTTAAAAAAATATATTAGTTGTTTAATATTTTTTGTTAACACATTTTGTCATTACATTTCATCCCTTATTTACATCTCTAGGCATAGTAACATACTTTTAGAAAAGAGAGAATATTAAAATATAATTTTTTTAATATTGTTTAAATTAAATTCATTTATGATTTTTTTATAATTATTATAGTTTAATTGTTCAGACATAATACAATAGCCATTTAATTTATTATATATTAAATGCATTTAGAATTTTGTTATCTAACAATAAAATTAGGTGACAAGGAAAACATAAAAAAATCAAATGGTCCCCATTCTTGTCTTGACTTACAAGCTTATAGTCATGAAATGATGATTTATACGCCTTGAACAGTTATTATTTTGTCATTATTGTCTAGCTTGTGTGATGTATGACCAATTCTAACTTTCTAGAAGGAAAATGAATTGATGTTATATAGTAGATTGTTACAAATTGATATTAATTTAGAGATATCATATTAAAATTTACAAATATTTTTGAAAAAGAGGGAACTATTAAAATATAAGTTTAAGTTAAATTTATTCACCATTATTTTTTTAATGATTAATTATGATTATTTGATTGTTCAAATGTGATAGATATATGTTACCTAAAAATAAAATTAGGTGAAGTGAAACATCAAAATTCTCATGTCTTGACTTGTGAGATGAAAGTAATAAAATGATGATTTATACCCTTTCCATTATCATTTTTCATTATTTTCAAGTTTTTTTTGTGTATGACCAATTCTAACTTTCTAGAAGGAAAATTAATTAATATTATAAAGTGTATATTTACAAAATGATATTAATTTAGAGATATTGTATTAAAATGTATAAAATATTTTTAGAAGAGAGAAAAATTATTAAAGTATAAGGTTTGTAAGACTATTTAAATCAAATTTAATTAATTAAAATTCTTTATGATTAATTAATATGGTTTGATTGTTCAAATACAATACAATAGCCATTTCTTTCATTCATACATATACATATACATATATGAATTTAAAACATTGGATATATGTTGCCTAAAAATAAAATTAGGTGACTAAGGGAAACATCAAAAAATTTAAATTATCACCATTCTTATTTTGACTTGCAAGATTATAGTTATGAAATGATTATTTATGTACCCCTATTTTTTCATCATTTTCTACCTTGAGTGGCGTATGAACAATTATAACTATCCAGAAGAAAAACTAATTGATGTTATAGAAGTAAATTTCTATAAAATGATATTAATCTAGAGATATCATATTAAAATGTATAAAATTTTAAAAAAGAGAAAACTATTAAAACATAAGGTTTGTAAATCTATTTAAGTTAAATTTATTTATAATTAAAATTCTTTATGATTGATTATTATGGTTTGATTGTTTAAATATACTACAAAATTTGTTTCATTCATTATATGTAAATGGATTTCAAATGCTGCATAGTTGTTGCCTAAAAGTAAAAGTAGGTGACAAAGGAAACATAAAAAATTTAAAATGGTCACCATTATTGTCTTGAATTGCAATATTATACCCATGAAATGATGATTTGCACCCCTTCAATTATTATTTTATCATCTTTGTTTTGTGTGGTATATGATTGGTCACTTCTAAATTTTGTCATTGTTTTCTAGATTTTGTGTTGTGTATGATTTTAACTTTATAAAAGGAAAATTAATTAATCTTATAGAATATTTTCATGACCAAAATTTTTGCTAAGAGAATCTAACTATTTTTTGAAAATATTAATTAACTGAGGTATTTATCTTTGTAAGTGTTTGAGGTGCATCATCTAGTCATGATACAAAATTTTCACCTTTGTGTAGTTACCTCTTAATTCAAGTGTGAAAGCTAACTTTAAAGGATTTGATAAACAATCTCCACTAGGTCTTACTTGCAACATGTCACTTTACACTCTCCTAGTGTCAAATAGGTTAACATAAGTCTTGGTTTGGCTAGGATAAGTCTTGTAAGACTAATGTCTAAATCTAAAGGACAATCAATTATTAATTTAGAAATACCTTAGGTTGAATTGAGTTAAATAAAGGTTACATAACCATTGAATCCTACTCTAGTTTATTTTACACACATTTAGTTAAATATTCTCTAATTCCATTTCGATGAGTTAAGACATTGCTATCTTTCCAACCTTAATTACCTAGCTTTACCAATAGATTAACATTATCACCTTAAGGTGATTCAATTAAATTGATTATATTTTATTAAAGTTATTGTCCCAACTCTCTTGTTGATATTCACCAATTAATGTAAGGACATGCTAGGTTTGATTTGACAATGGATACCCCTTTGAGTCCCAAGAAGAATTAACTATTCAATTATATCAAGTTGTTTAAATTTGATCATGATATAATTAACATACAAGCTTATCCCATTCCTCGAAATTAGATGACATCAACATATTTCTCGGGTCGATTAAATTATGGTTACCAATGATTTAAATTAGAACCCTTTTAGAGAAAGATAACTAATCACACAAGATTAATTTTTAAGGGTAAGTTCCATCTCCCTATTGTTAAGTATTGATTAACACATGATCACATTAAATTGGGTTAGGTTATTAAAGAATTTATACTAATCAATCTTAAAGGATTAAATCCTTAAGTCTGGCCTTGCCATTGATCAATTTATTTAACATTAATTAATTAAGACTTAGTTGTCTCCAATTTTAAGGAGGAACAAAACATCATTTACCCATGACCTCTCCAATTTAATAGTATTAATGTCACATTATATAGTTTCCTATTTGATTAATTTAATTTGGTCCACCCTTTAATTATACCAAGTTAATTTTATACTTAAAATATTAATTTAATTAATCAATATCATGAGGGTTGACTTTGAATTTATCTATAAGGAAAAATCTTGTTTTGGTCCTATTAAAAACGAATTTATTAAATATATGCATTTTTAAGTTATGAGACTAGTTTTCTAATAGATTTTCCCTAAGAATATTTAACTCAAATTTATTTAATTATATCATTGATTCCACAAAGGTTTTAAATTATAAATCATTTATGAATACCTTAGGCTCCAATTGAATTTGAAAGGATTGATTTATTTCATAAAATCATTTTAATTTTAAATTAAATTCAAAAGTTAATTTATTAGATATTTTAAAAGTGACTTTAAGTCACAACTTAAAGTGAGGGTTCTAGGTTCATTGGCCTGCCACCATGGGACAGATTGAAATTTAAGTGAGATTAATTAAAGTAATCATTAACATTAAGTTTGATGGAATGTGCATTGAATCTCCACCCTTGTATGAGATTTAATCTTGGCCCTTAGATCTTACAGAAACTTAGGAACCTAATCCTTAAGGATTTGAAAATATATTAGTAGTTTTTGATCTCTTATTCTCATTTCCTCTTCTTTATCTTTGTCGGTTGAAGGAGTCCATATTGAAGATGGAGAATGTTAGGAATTGTAGGCAAGAAATGAAGAGGTTTTAAAACTACCAATTATATGCAAATTTAAATACATGAATAGAAATAGAGGAATGAAAAATTACAAAATAGAGAGAGTGAGACAAAAATATTAATGTGGTTCACCCTTTTCTAGGCTATGTCGACAAATAACAGTCCTTTTATTAATAATCACTTCCAACAAAATTCATCTTATATTTCACCTGCAACAATTTGTTGCATACAATCAGATAATCTATGCTCAAATTTCTTTCACTCAATACTACATGTTACACTCTATAACAATGATATAAACTCCATGCACTTTGTTGCATGTTCATATTATTTAGAACCATGACTATTCTATCTTCTTCTATGCATTGTATATTACCCATTACATAAATTTTCTCTATTGTGAATAAGATATGTTGTGACCCTTCAATTCTCATTCACATGAATATTTGAATTAAATAAAAAATAACAAAGAAATCAACTATTTTCAGGCAGTTAGAAAATAGTTTTCAAACCAAATTATAATACAATTTGTGAGAAAATATCCTTTATTAAAAATAAGCAATCTTGGACCTCGCAAGAGGGGCTCTGCCCCCTTGCATTCTCCCGTTAATTAATTTTGGGGGAAAACGTGTAAAGAAAAGAGGCCAAAATTTGAACTCCAAGACCAATCAGGCTCCACATACCAACATAGAAGGAATTAGTTTGGTGAATATTTGGTAGTGCCATGGATTTTTGCACAGAATGCACATATGTATGGGTTTTATTTTATTTTATCAATCTTATATTATTTTCATGAACAATAAATTTCATTGTCTTTCATTACGTGATTTATTTTTACTTAAACATGTATTTATCTATATTGATACCCTTTTTTCAAAGTTCCCCTGTTGTTTCTAATCAAATTTAAATGGCACAATTTATTTCCAAAAAAATATTATCCTTTTTATATACACATATTCATATATGTGTGTGTGTGTGGCGGATATAGGGAAAAAATGTCTTAAAATCTATAGAACCAAAAATCTAGGTAACTAATGACTGAGGTGACAAAATACTATTCACAAAGCATAGGATTTAATTCCCATTGGAGGTTTCCTCCCATGAGGGGTTGTTAGAAAACATAGATATATTGAGAGGGGAGTGAATCAATATATACAAGTAATCAATCCAATTCAACTCTACCAACCAAATATTTCTACTACATTAAATAGATAAATAATCAAATTATGCAATTCAAAGCACAGATACACAACCAAAACACTAGATTTACGTGGAGAACCCTAGAAGAGAAAAACCACAGTGAGCAAGTTGCTTAGATCTACTGTCCAAATATAGCCTTACAAATAAAAAAATATTTATAACAAGTTTTATGGGCTACAATCCAAAGGAAGATACAATTTGAAACACAATTTTATGGCTTCAACCAAAGGAAGCTAGAACTCTCTACAAGCAACAACACTTACAAAAAAAGGATACAACCTCTATACAAAGCACTTGACAAAATCTATTGATCAATTACCTTTGCAACATCAACACCCTTCACACTGACATATATCTTCAACACCTTTGCTCAATAACCTATTCTACCTTCAACACACTTCCACACCCATATAATCACATCCACACTCGTACATACCTCCTCGCATACTCGCACACACTCATAATTTTTGTAAAAAACTTGATCTTTCATTTTATATCCTCTGCAAGCTTCAAAAAATTTCTCCTTTGTTGGCTAAGATGAAACGTGTAACATGAAACATGCATTGGACACAAAAATTTAGCTCCCAATAAATCTACAATAAGTAGAAATAAAATGTGGCTCAAACCAATAGATAATTAGGACCTATTTTACCTTAGCACCCATCTCCACATTGGTGCACATTTCCAAATACCTAGCACACACATTTCAACATACCAAGTCGATCCAGAAAGAAATTAATCTTTTAAACTTTAGCTCCAAACCTAAAGCGGTACTGAGGAGACCAAATAACATCACGAAGACCACCTTACAAACATTATATGACTTGCAAAAATAATCTCATACATTCCTTTCACAACTTCATGCTAGCATAAACAAACAGATATTGAACCCAACATCTCTTGCAAACTTTGAAAGCATAGTCTTGAAGTAGAATATTGAAAACTAGATTGGTAGTACACCACAACACCTAAAACTTGAAGTGGGAAAACATACAGACAATCTAAACTTATCCTCCAAATCGTAAGATCACATCTTCAAATGTAGAGAAATGTGGAGCACTTCTCTAACAACATTGTACTACTATCTTCACTCTGCTAGCTCTAGAAACTTTTGTGATAACTTCTATTCTTTGAAATCAAGAACAAATATACTTCACAACTATTTTTGTCTAAATTTCAAACTACAAGGTCATATCTTCAAATCAAAGGAATGTAGATCATTCTATTGAGCTTCTTCAGTGCAACTACCCGTGCCTGTGAGTGTTTGATACCTTAATGGTTTCTTTCATATCTTATGCGATGCTTTATATCAAGGGATAATGAATACAACATTCACAACACCATAGAAAAAAATTAAAACTCTTTCTATCAAAACAAGGAGCCACAACTTCATACTAGAATACACTTCAACCTTTCAACTTTCGCCTATTCATGAACTTTAGAAGGTAAGATACAAATGTGTAGAAATGATATTGATCAAACAAAATGCTCATGACTCTCATCACCATCTCCTCCACCATAAAACTCTTTTTCACATCACTCCTTTGTTTCCACCTTGATCACTAGTCTATTTGCATCATAATAATATTGACATCAATGACAACACATGCAACAATCTCCCCTTTGACATTGATGGAAACACTAACTTGATGTGCATTTTCTCTCCCTTTGACATCAAGGGAAAAGGGCTAGTGGTCTTCCTATGAACCTATAAAAACATACATTCTCCCCTATCTACACAAACCTTATCATCCTTCTTAGTCTCTTTCTACTTGCTCCCTTGAGAGGTAGCTCCCATCAATCCAAGGATAAAGATATATCTTGAATTTCTCCCCTTGTACAGATGCACTATCTATGCATCTAGTTAGAATAAGGAGGGGAAACAACCCCTAAATTATATCTGATACATTCAAATGTGTCCTTAGAAAGTTCCTTTGTAAATATGTCTACAACCTGATCCTTTGTAGGTACAAATTTCAATTTTACCTCTTGATTTACAACCTTCTCTCTTAAAAAGTAAAACTTGATAGATATATGCTTGGTTCTATAATATATCACTGAATTCTTCTAAATATTGATGGCACTTGTATTGTCACATAGAATAGAAATTGGATCATTATAAATTACCTTGATATCCTTCAAAATTTTCTTCATCCACAACACTTGAGTGCACTAGGATGCTGCAACTATATACTTTGTTTCTGTTGTTGATAAGGACATTGAATCTTGCTTCTTACTAAACCATGAGACCAACATGTCTCCCAAAAAGAAAGCTCCACCACTGGTACTTCTTCTATCATAAACATTGCCAACCCAATATATATCAGTATATACACTCAGGGAAAATTTATCGCCTTTTAAATACCACAATCCATAATCTGAAGTGCTCCTCAAATATCTAAAAATCCTCTTAATTTCCTTCACATGTGTTTCTCTTGGATCAACTTGAAACCTTGCAACCAAGAAAACAACTTGCATAATGTTAGGCCTTGATGTTGTTAAGTACAACAGGCCCCCAATCATAGACCTATATAGAGTCTAATTAGCCTGAGGTGACTCATCATATTTGCTCAAATGATAACCTATTACCATAGGAGTACTCACTGGTTTGCAATATTCCATACCAAAATTCTTCAACATCTCCTTGACATAATTTTCTTGAGAGATAAAAAATACCATCATTTGATTGAGCAATTTGGAGTCTAAGAAAAAATGATAACTCACCTATCATAGACATTTCAAATTCCCTCCACATCTCTTCTACAAACTTCTTACACATTTCATCATTGTCACCAAATATTTATCATCAACATATACAACAACTATTAGAATTTTTCATCCTCAATTTTGATGTAAAGATTGCTATCTGTAGTACCTTTATTGAAGCCTTTCTAGAGTAAGTACTTTTCCAACCTTGCATACCAAGCCCTAGAGGATTTTTTGAGACCACATAAATCCTTCTTAATTTTGCATACCATGTTTGGGTCTTTTGATAACTGAAATCCATCAAGCTACTCTATATAAAATTCTTCTAAGTCACCATTCAAGAAAAAAAAATTTGACATTCATTTGATATACCTTGAAGTCCTTGTGCATTGAAAATGCAAGAAACATTATGATTGCTTCTATTATTGCCACCAAAGAAAATTTCTCCTCAAAGTTGATTCCTTCCGCTTGTTAATAAACTTTGCACACCAACCTTGCTTTTTTTATCACCACCTCTCCATCTTCATTCAATTTATTTTTGAACACCCATTTTGTCCCCATCACATTTTTGTCTGTAGGCCTTGGCACCAATTCCCAAGTTTGATTTTTCTCTATCTAATTTAGTTCTTCTTCCATTGCTTGTATCCTTCCTTCATCCTTACTCGCATTAACAAAAGTTTTAGGTTCTATTCTTGATAGTAAACAAAATTTTACTTGTTCATTTTCCCTAGAAAATGTTCTTCTAGTCTATACTCCTTCATTCTTATCTCTAATTATTTGATATTTTGAGTGATTATTTTGAACATACTTGGTAGGAGTCCTTATGATCTTCTCTTGTGTTTCTTCCTTTTCTTCAATTTCTTCTTCTTCTTCTTCTTATGTTCAAGTAGGTTCATTTGAGCAATAGTCTTCTTTTTCATATAATTTTTGATGTGACTCTTCATTAACCCTAACATTTGCACTCTCAACTATCATCCTCAGTATTTTATTATAATACTTGTGAGCTTTTCTCCTGGTTGAGTATCCAAGAAAAGTTCCTTCATCAGATCTTGATTTAAAGTTTCCTAAACCTTCTTCATCTCTTTTAAAGTGGCATTTGCTTCCAAAGATTCTGAAGTAATTGAATGTTTCTAGTCTTCCATACCATAGCTCATAGGGATTCTTGGTGCTATTCAATCTTAGTTATCCTCTATTAAGAATATAGACATTAGTATGGCCTGCTTCTTTCCAATATACATCATAAAACTTTTCTTCACTCAACATTGTTCTTTCCATCTCTTGAACAGTTCTATTCTTTCTTTCCACTACTCCATTTTACTGAGGAGTTCTAGCAATAGATAGATGCCTCTTTATTTCTTGTTCACAAAATTCCTCAAAATCATTTGATGTGAACTCACTACCTCTATCAAACCTGAAACACTTGATTCTAGCATTCATTTCATTTTCAACTATTGACTTGAAAATATTCAACCTACTCAAAGCTTTTGATATTTATTTCAAGAATGTAACCCATGTCATCTTAGATAAATCATCAATGAGCAGCATAAAATACCTTTTACCTTGGAGAATATTTTTCCTAGTAGGTCTACACAAATCAACATGAATCAATTCCAATGACCTTGTAGAATAATACTCCTTGGTCTTGAATCTTATCCTTGTTTTCTTCCCAATTTGATATTCTTTAAACACAAACTACTTGTAGGCTTGATAATATTTGACATATCTCTTATTTCTTATATGGAGATGATCTTCACAATATTATCAAAGTTGATGTGTCTCATTCTCTTATACCACAACCAACAGTCACTTTTTTTTCCTAGAAGATAACTTTTTCCATTAACACCCTTTAGGTTGTATAAGTTGTTTTATGTCCTAGATCCTTTTTCCACCAATTTACCAAAGTTTTATCTTCTAATTTCACACCCTTGATCATAAATTATGGGATTGTATCCTTTGTTTCACATTCGAATTACACTAAGAAGATTGTGCTTGAGGCATTCTACATAGAGAACATCTTATGTCCTAGATTTTCCATTAATACTTATGGTGCCCTTTCCACAAATCTTTGCAAATGAATTATCTCCAAACTCGATTGATCTACCATTCCAATTAACAATATTGATGAATTTTCTTTTGTCACTTGTCATGTAGCTTGAACATCCACTATCTATTACCCAAAGATTTTTTTTTCATTGATCATGAAATTCTATTTGGATAATCATTGAATTTTCAACCTCTTTATTTATTTCCTCTCTTTTGGAAGTATCATTCTCCTTGAATTTCTCAATAACATTTTCCATGTGAGTTTTTGATTTTTCTAATCCACTCTTAAAATGTCTTGCTATATGTCCAATATTATTATAGATTTGACATATCACATTGACATCCACCAGTGAAGCAAGAGAATTCCTACTTACAAAATTTCTTCTATTCACTTTAGACTTGCAATCTATAGCCTTATGACCATACTTATTGTAGATGAAACAATAACCAAAAAATGCATGATTGAACCTATTTATGGAAAATATTTGTGCTTGGAAAGGTCTTCCTTAAGGCCTAATTGGAATGTGGTATGCTTCTTTAGAATTATCCAAATTTCCATACTTTGCTTTCTCCAATTCCTTTTTTAGTAAAAGGATTTCTTTCTCAAGTTTTGTGCATTCATTTGTCTTGGCTTCAATTAGGGATTTTTGTTCTTTTTTCTCTTTCCTTGCACATTCCAAGTCTTCAAGAGTAGAAATAATTTCACTTTTAAAATTAACTTCACATTCTTCTTCATATACAATCTTGTTTGAACCACTAGAGATCACCAATGCCATGAATAGGGATTCTCCTCTTTCATCATTTGATGAGTAGTGATCTACTTCTTCTAAGGAGCTATAGTCTTCTTTGGAAAGAAGGTTCCTCTTGAAACCCTTGCTTCTATTTTTATTTTCTCTAAAAGGATATTTAAAAGCATAATGACTAAATCTTCCACATTTAAAATATTTGAAAGGTAACTTACCTTTATACTTGTCTGACCCCTTCTTCAACTTTCTCACAAAGTTTGCTTCTTCTTTGATGCAGGAGCATCCAGTGGTGTAAGGGAAATCTTGCATCACCCAAAAATAGTTAAATTTCAAGTTTCTTGATTTTTAGATGTTTTTACATTTTTGTATACCCTTTTCATCATAATGAAATTCCCAATTTACGGTTTTAATTTTCTATTCTTGGGTTGAAAGATATTGCAGTTTTAGTTTCCCAGATTTGCACCTAAAAATCTTGAGTTAGATTTGAGGCACTTAGAGTTCCTGGATTGGCCTTGAAACTTGCCAAAATTGGTGTAGCAGATTTTAAGTGTGTTATTGACTTCGATACCTTTCCAACGGTTCAAACGGTTTGCGAATCGAAGTCCCAGATCAAAAGTTATGGCCCCGGGAAGTTGGCACACTTTCTAGAAGATACAATTGCAAATGTTATTTTAAAATTTGAAATTAAATTTGTAATTTTTCGGTGCCAAACTGCCTAAACTCAAATTTTAATGTTGTTTTGGCTCCAAACTAAAGAGGAGCTCTATTTATGGGCGGGTTTCTAATTTTTGGGTAACTTTTTGGGGACAAGCTCACATATTGTGAAAGGGTGATTTTGTAGCTTTCTGTAACTTGCATGTGTTGTAGAACTTGAGGATTTGAGATCCTTTGCATGTAAGAAGCTCCATTTTCTGAATAATAAAATTATTCTCTTGTTTGTGGGTTATTTTCTAAGTCTCGGGCTGTGCCTTCATCAAGTGGTATTAGAGCCGATTTTCTTGAGCATGTGGACAGATCGCCGATTGTGAGGCAGTTCGCACCAG
>VDFB02356227.1:0-21745 GCA_007258455.2 Sequoia sempervirens | reverse complement strand
TAGCATTCGTGCCGAGACAAAAAAGTTTATGGAGGATCTTGCTCATGCTTATCAGCAGGCTTCCAACATTATGGCATGGATAAATGCAGTTGATCAAGCTTGGGGCGATGCTCATATCTATCAAACCAAGGTTGTCCTTCGCTTAGAGGCTTTGATGCATACTCCCTTACAGACTTTGGTTGAGGGAGGCGTGATACAGGAGGGTGATAGATATGACTTCACCAGCTGGTATTCTTCAGTTGTCACAGGCCGAGGATTCTTTGATGCAGCACAGGCAGATTCGGCCAGAGTCAGAAAGGCCATGAGGAATATTATAGATGGAGTCCTGAACACGCTTGAGGCTATCTTTGCTAGGAGATTGACTTCGGAGGAGGTAACTACGGACAGTTTGAGGAGTGGATTGACGCCTTTCTTTTCAGAGGTGAAGACTTTTGTGCAGGATGACTTTGAGAACACCTCGACTTTCTCCAGCCTAATTCAGAATACCCAGGACACCTTGACCGCTTGGAGGAAATCTTGCACTCGACATGGATAGATGGTAACAGTACTTGAGTTTCAGCTTGATCATATCCCGCCTATTTCAGTTCAGGAAGTTGAAGTAGTACTTGCCAGGTTCATTGATTTTGCGGCCAAGGAGAAGGAGAATGGAAGTGCCTTTTTGGATGATGACCTTCTGGGTTATTGATAGTGGGCATTGATTGCCTTTGCTATTTTAGGAGTGAGTGGGAATCTTTTGAATCATTTATTGTACCACTCCTCATTTTGGCAGTTTTCAGGGTTAGGGCTTGTGTGGCTTGATTTGGGCCCTCCATTTGATTGTAATCTGAGCCGTCCATTGGACTGGGCCATCTATAAAAGGGGCATTCGCCCTCATTTGTATTAGATTAGACTAGAGAGTAGACATTTTGATAGAGCATAGAGAGACAATTTGGAGTTAGCATTAGTTTGTTAGCATAGTTGAAGAAGGAAATTTTTTCCTTTGAAAACTTGGTAAGAAATTGTTGTGAACACTCTCAATAAAAAGAGTTTTCATTGATGATGATCTCGTCTTTTGTTGTGAGTAGCTAGCGAGATTTCTTCGTCTTTCTACTTCAAGTAGGACTTAAAGTAGAGCAATTTTCATTTTCATGCACGTAGTTAGTTGTGGATTGTGGTGTTTGATCAAGGCAGCTTCGTTTAACCCATACCACTAGCAGCTTGCTGACGGTAGGTTTGCCTTGTGTGGTCGACTGGAATACTCTTTAAGCTTAACTTTGGTTATGATTCCCATTTTGGCATGCGTCGTCGTGATGGTGTCCTTATGCTGAATTGTGATTTGAACATTCCTTGCTACCCCTTTGAAGATTGCACCGACTTTTGTGGAGGTTGTCCAATGTGAGGCGAAGCAAAGTCTGGTTGAAGCCTGCTAAAGTTGATCCCACATCCCGCTCTTAGACTAGTCCTTAGCTTTCTAATCCCTGCAACCATTCAATTTAGTACATTTCTGGTTAGTTTAGAAAGAAAAAGAGCTTTATAGACATACCTTTCGAGTCGAGTAAAATCCCCTGTCACTTAGTTCATTGTTTGCTGTCTAACAATTACGTAAGTCCCCCTTGAGATTACTACGAAATCACATCAAGCCAACTGAGACTATCCACTGCATAAAGGAACCTTGGGTTGAGCATTGAACTTTTCTTTGGCTCTTAGCATCGCGGAATACTTTGATCAAGAGGATAGAGGTATCACGATTTGGAAACTGTCGTGTTAGATGCGGTCCGCGAAAAACACATCAACGGGGAGCAGTTGATTAGTTAGTTAGTTACTTGCTAGATGAAATTTGGCAATAGTATTCCATTCCTTAAACCATAGGATGGTAGCTGTTACATTTGTTTCATAGCTGTAGTAATTGCTCATTACTTTCTGAAAGCAAAGACAAGTAGTTATTTTGCTTCTATAATTTTATGTTATAAATATAAGTTTACAGTTAATAGTTTTCCTTTCAGCTGAAAATGAAAACAAAAAGTTAGTTGATGAATTGATATGATGTAACAACTTCAAAATGTTTCTCTTTCCGTTCAAAGATTTGCAAGGAAACCCTAGAATGAAAACAAGTTAGATGCATTCAGCTGAAAGCTAGAAGATAGTTAAATTTTAAAACTGCAGTTCTGGTAGAGTGTTACACTTTAAGTGAAATATTAAAAAGGGAACTTTATTAAGTCACTTTATTATTTTGAGCAGGAAATTAAGTGAGAATAGGCGTTTGGGGTTCATTTTCATTAATTCTTGATGTTATTTTTGTTGAGAAGTTGTTGAGATGATTTAGCATTGTTGTCATTGATGTCAAAACCTGGATCCAGAAGGTTGTGCTCCGGATGATATACAGAAATGATCTATCCTATCTTGTACTATGATGTTACGTAGTATGGCTGTTATCTTTGATCCGCATATGGCAGTACTTCTTTTGGGACATTTGTGGAAGTCAGTCAATGCAAAATAATGAAGACTACTCTTTTGATGTTGGATGCTATGCTCAAAGCTTACTCTGGGTAACCTTGCTATCCGGACATTCATGTAGCATGTTACAAGTTTTAGTATGTCTCTTCAGTTGATACTGAAATTGATGAAAATCAAGATTTGGTCTTGGTTGTGGCATTCCTATCAGCTCCTAGAAATATCTACACACTTCAACTGGCAGTTCATTGACTGGTAACTCTGGTGGCTCCGTAACTAGAGTGATGGCCTCTATTTCCTCTACAACTTTATTCTTCTAACACTTCTCATGTTTTTTCACGCTTTTCTCTATGGAAGAGTGTTGCATGGCTTTCATGCAGTTTGACAGCGAAACACTCTAGTTGTGAAAAATAATACACAAACTTCATGCCAGTAGAATTCCAACAGTATCAATCCTCTAAACCGGCTTCAGAAGACAATCGGCCATACGAGGCATGCAACTATGTGGACTTGAGTGATTACGCCTATCAACCCTTCGAATACGCTTGATACAAATCAGTCTCAGCTTCTCTGATGAAGTCATGAATTAAGACCGATTTGGTCTTGAATTCAATCTGTGTGTACTACGATACGAAACTTCGCCTATTATTCTCGCTTCGATATATTCTAACAACTTTCTTTGCAAAGCCAAAAAGTCACTTGATGAGGCTAAAAATACCTGTCAGAGGGCAATTTTCACCAAAAATTTTGAGCCGTGATTTTTGTGTAGAAAATGATTCTAAGACAACCCACAACGTCAGAATTGCGAAAAAGAACTGCTTAGCTTGACATGCAAAGACTTTTCAGTCGAGAATTGCAGGGGTTTTAGGGTTTCTGAAGGGCAATTTTTCCAAGAAAAACTAAAATATGGGTTTTGTGCAGAAGATGATTCTAAGCCAACCCAAATCCTCTGTTTTGAAAAATATTGACTTTTACTCTACCATGCAAAGGAATTTCAGTTGAGAAAATCAAAGCTTCAAGAATTGAAGCTCTGGAGCAAATTTTCTTGAAATATTCTAACACATGGGTTTTATGTAGAAATTAAGTGCACAACCAACTTAGATGATCGGATTTGTCAAAAGTCATTGAATCTCGGACAAGCAAAGAAAACATAAGACAAGAATAGAAGAATTTGACAAAAGATAGAAGTTTTATGGTTCTGCTTTTGCAAAAATTGCCATGCTTGTCTGAAGTCTGTTGATTAATCTGGACCTGTATCTACAAGGAAATCTGAAAAATAATATTTGTAGTGCCTTTGAATGTTGATTGCTGAAGAAATTTGCTTGCTTAATGAAGAAAATCGCTTGCTCTTCAATCTACTTTGAGAGGAAAAGGACGCCATCTTGAAATAAATAGAGAAATTTGTAGCTTAATGGCGCCAACTGCAAGAATAAACCCTAATTTCAAAAGAAATCATCTGATTGGACCCCACTTTGTTCAACAAAAACTAACTCGGAGTCTCGAAATATTTAAAATATTAAAATATTCAGTCTCACTCAACATGCGAATTTGCAATTGAGTTTCAAGATAGGCGCCAATATTAAAATATTGAGAAAAATCACCTCATTAAAGTTGTTATGTTGAAACTGATAATTTAATATTATTTTATTGAGTTAACTGAAATATCTCATTTTGGGTTCGCTTAGAATATTTTACTAATTCCGAAAAGTCCAAGTTTGACTCTCCAAGCGTCCCCTAGCAAAAGTTGAGATTTTTAGCTAACTTCCTATTTTGTAGCTTGTTGAAAATGTCACGGTTGCCTCTGTTGAGCTCTAATTTTCGGGTGCCTGATTGATGCTGGAGCTGAGCTATCACATCCACTGCATAGCCAAAACTACTCCGATGAAATGTCTGCTGGGAGTTGCAAATGTTAAAAACCATGTTTGATGCCTCAAAATAAAAGTCACCTTTTATTAAATTCATATACAGGCCACCAGACTTGGTCATTTCTCCATTTTTCCATCTCACATTTAAAACTGCCGCTGCCGGTGAACGATGGCTCTTGTCGACTGGATGTTGTATCCATCACGTAGCTAGAAGAATTCCACAAACAATGACTATATGTAAGGCATCTGAAAGTTGAGTTAAGAGCCTCAAAAGCAAGGGCGCCCCTGGCCTGCAATAGCGCAATTACAATCTTGAGAATGATTTTGCAACTTGCAACTTTCAGCACAAATGTTGTACTTTGACCCTTGACATCGGGAGTTGGAGTGCTCCAATGTGTGCACCGTTGGTCTCTTTGCGAAGCTAGAACAACTTGGAAGAGATGTTCCTGGAAGTGACAAAGCGAGAAAACTGCTTCTAAAACCTCCAAGAGAAGGGCGCCTTTCAAAGGAGATGTAATTTTTATACTTAGTCATTTTTCTACTTGTTTACATTCCTCAGCAATCTCCACTGACCCTTCACTCACAGGCGTTTGACAAACCCCGAGGGCTGACAGTTGGATTTACTGAATAGCTAGGAGGATTCCGCACAAGTCTCGTGAAGACGACAATTGCTAAAAACCTTATCTAGTTGGCCAAAAGACTGGGCGCCCCTGGCCTATAGAGGTACAGGTTGATATTTTCACATTTATCCACCCTCTATTTTGCGTGCTCACTGGAACAACTGTCACGGTCACTCAGGACATCTAATGATTTCGTGAACCAATGCATCGCGGAGCTGGGCTAAATCATAAAAGATTCCCTAAAAACGGAAACTGCAAATTCAATCATCTAAGGGGTCAAATTCAAGGGCACCCTTGGGCTACAAGGGCGCATAAATTGCAATTTTGACAGTCCTCGTGATGTGTAACCTCTTTGTACCTTCTGCTTCCGCCTTCGATTGCTGGAGTTCTGCAACTCGGATGAATTTGCTTGATAGCTTGTCGGAAAGCTAACTAAAAACTGAAGAGATTGAATGTACCTACAACCAGAAGCAACTAAATCTGAGCCTCCAAATTGAAGGGCGCCCCTGGGCTATAGGGGCGTAGATTTGCTCTAGACTTGATATTTTCCTCCATTTCATGCTCTACCAACACCATGTCGACTGTTGAGTTGACCACGTAGAAGCATTATTGTTGCTGACGCGTGTATGTGACTGTATTTCACCGCTTTCACATGTATAAACACTATAAAATTGATTTGCACGTTGATTGCGTAAGTGTCTCCCATGTTACAAAGTGAAATGTTTCCAAACTTAGAATATGTTTTGCACTTTTTGCAATTTGAAAATCTCCTCCGCCAAGAAGCATTTGTTTCAACATCTTTCATCATAGAATGTTTTGCTTTGAGTTTCAGGCTTAGATTTTGATACCTGGTACTGGCCAATTGCCATTGACGACCTTGGAGATCCTAACTTTTCTCCAAAAAACGTGAAAACTACCCACCACACTTAAAGTGACTTTTAACTAAAACTGACTTAACCACTGTGATCGTGATGTGAAATAAGCCAATCAAAATTAATTTCAGCCAATTCTAACAAGTTTTAATTTTAATTTTTTAGGGTTTCGCGACGTGAAACAGGTTTGCGAAAACCCTAATTTTCAATTTTTTCCAAACTTCACCAATATCTTCCTAACACCAAACTAACTCAAAATACATACTTGATTTGCCCAAAAATTGTATTTTGACATCATTTTAACAAGGTTTAAGACCATTTTAAGCAAAATGCCTTAATGAAGCAAAACATTTGGTTTGGGTACAACACTCCAAACTAATTAAGATAAGAAAATTATTTTATGATAACTGATTCACCCCCCCCTCCCTCTCTTAGTTATCTGAATTGTTCAACAATTGGTATCAAAGCTTGGTCCCTTGGAGATAGAGCTTAACTGCTTAAGGGAGATCTTCGCAGTTTGAACAGATGGCAGGAGCTTATCACTTTGAGGAAGAACTGAAGATAATGTTAGATGATATGGAAAGCACAGAATCTGAAAATGAAGAATTGAAAGAAAATCTCGAGGCAAATGATTGTATTGCAAAGCTAAGGGAGCAAATCCGGAAATTCAAAGCAAGACACAGAGAGGTTAGACAGGAATTAAAGGAGTCAAAAGAAAGTGTTGTGGATTTAAAGCTACGGCTAAATGAATGCAAGAAGACTGGAGAAAATCTCAAAGATACTATCAAATAGAAAATGGAAGAATGGAAGAAGACTGAAGAAAATCTCAAGGATACTATCAAACAAAAATTAGAAGAAAATGAGAAGTTAGATCAAGAGTTAAGAAGGTTGAAAATAGAAGCAAGAGTATGTGAAAGTAGCATGATTCTGGATCAACTTTTGTCCCTATAGAAATGTCACAAGGATAAGGGAGGACTTGGCTTCTCCAGTGAAAACTCAAATCAAGACACTAAGGGTGATGACAAAGCAGTTGAAGCTGAAGCGAGGTCCGGTGCAACAAGCAAGGTCCGGAACTCTAGAACACCTAAAAGACCTCTGGTTAGGCAACCAAATGCTCAAAGGTACTTATCATTTAATGGCTATTGTTTTATATGCAAGAAATTTGGACATAAGGCGGCAAAATGCAAAAGCAAGAAGGAACCAAGTACTCAATGCTTTAACTGTCACAGGTTTGGTCACAAAGCAAGTCATTGCAGAAGTCAGATATCTAATCTAGCTAGAAGAAATGGAATGAATAATCTCTTTCATGGTAACTGCTATTTATGTCTTGGTTATGGTCACAAAGCTAATCAGTGCAAACCTATGGTTCACTCAGTTAAGTCAGAACAAAGATGTTACAAGTGCAGGCAACCCGGACATTATGCTAACACATGCAGATATGTTGCTCCGAAAAGGCCTGAAAACAAAAAGAAGATTGCAGAATTAGGTGAATCTAAGAAGAAGACCGTCATGGTGTGGAAGAAAAGGGAAATGAGTGTGGAGAACTCTTCTGTGGTACTGGATCCCAGTACAAGCTCTTTCGGAAACTGAGCCAACCGCCTTGGCTCAAGGGGAGTTTTGCAATGCATATCCTGATGGATTTCCCCCTCTCCGAAGGAATATTGATGTGTTTTCGACATGGCTAAGTCTGATCCGGTTGGTCATATATAAGGAAGCTTAATCCGGCTAATTGAAAAGCGAAGTACAATTGATGATGTCATCGATATAAGTTTTTGGCAGCTAGTTCATCATGAGTAATTAAGGTTAAAAGGTGGAATTTTTCAAAGCATTTCTCACAGTTTGCAAAGAAAAAGAAGTTTTGTGAAACGATAAGAGATTAAAGAAAATAAGCACGACGATGGAATCTGTTGACAAAGAATCATGTGGCGATATTCCGCTAAGGCTGAAGGGAGTAGAGTTGGACAAATATCGATCATCGAAAAATGAAGGAAATGGAACTAGAGTTGAAGGTCGATGATTTGCAGAATTTAAGTGCTCTAGGTATGGATTTATGGGGAGAATTTTCCTAGTTTTCCAACAAAGAGTCTATCTTGTTCCTGTTGAGTCGATTCAAGGATAGCAACATCATTTTGGAAAACCCCTATCTGATCACTAAGGAAGTGATTGAAGCTATTATTGGATTATGCAGTGTTGGTGACCTCCCTGGGAAGAAAATGGTGAAATACAGAGATGTGGAAGAACTTTCTGGTATTGACAAAGACCCCCGTGCTCTCATAATAAACACCATTGTCGATCTTGCAGTAAGTTTGACTTGTGTAGCCTCATAATGGAAAATCTAATTGAGAATGTCAAAATGTCTTTGGTTGAGAGTTATCCTTTCCGATTTGGGTCTCTGCTCATATGTTTAGTATTCTACTTTCTAAGTTCGCTACCGTGAAAGGAGAATGTTAAATGGAAGTCCGGCATCCCTGTCGAAAAGCAAGTCTACAGGTATCTGGAATATATGGAAGACAAAGCAAGTGCATGCAAAGTTTATTTCTCATCCTTGCAGATGAATCTGTGCTCCGGTGTGATAGCGTTTAGTCAGTTTCAGGTGGGTTCCTCCTCCGGTAAAAAGGAGTTAGAGGTTGTCATTGGCGGTTCCCCTCCGGAACCTAAAAGGAGGAAAATTAACACGAAGGATGTCATTGATATCTCAGAAGAGAAGGAGAAGGAAGAAAAATCTCTAACTATATCTGACTCTATCGATCTAGATGAAGTTCGTTCAGTGTTGGATGAAGGTAATATGAAAAAGATTGGCGAAATGTGGTATGCCTGCTCTCTGGTCAGTAGGCTTAGAATTGATGATGCCTTGGTTGATTATCTACTCAAAAAGGGTATTACTGTTTCAGATGTTTCTGACTCATTACGGATGATCTGGTAGAAGTTGTTGAAGAAAGGATGTTGCTGAAAGGATCTGAAGGACATAAGTTCCAAGCTATGATTGAGAGAAGATGTGTCAAAGCCAAACAGAAGTTATCCAAACTCATTGGTGAGACAAAGGAATGCATTAAGGAGATGTCTGACATCTACAACTATTGTCTCTGGCGGCTTGCTGCTATTGATAATTTTAGAAGCAGAATTGAAGCTATTGAATCTGAATTGAATAGTATCAGGAAGTGTTTTGACTTCTTCAAAGATAAAGATGGAAAACAGAGAATAAGAATTGGAGAATTGCAAGCTGAGTTATTGTTTGTTCAGAGACAGAGGGAAGATTTGGTTAAAACTTTCTAGTTGGTCAAAGAAATTGTTGAGGTCTGGTTGGATCATCTCTCTAGGGTACTTTCTGATGCAGAGAATTGTGAACGACATTACCTATCTCCAGATTGGTCATCTTCATTTATCTTGTTGACTCTACTAGATAGTATGTGTGCAAGAATGGTTTCTGCAGTGCTAGCTTGGAAGAGGATTCTTCCAATTGTGAGAGAAAGGTACAAGAAAAATTTTCATGTGAAAAGTGTTATTTTTACTTGATCTTCTAAATGTTCTTATTTTGCCATTTGCCTTTGATGGTAAAATGGGGGAGAAAATGAAGAGAAAACAAAAACAAGAAGAGATATTGAATTGCTTATCAAAGGGGGAGTGATTAGAGTTTTGGAATTGGAGTTTTGAAGTTTTGTCTTTTTGAGTTTTTGATGTTTTTCCATCAATGCCAAAGGGGGAGATTGTTGAGAAGTTGTTGAGATGATTTAACATTGTTGTCATTGATGTCAAAACCTGGATCCGGAAGGTTGTGCTTCGGATGATATACAAAAATGATCTATCCTATCTTATACTATGATGTTACGTAGTATGGATGTTATCTTTGATCTGAATATGGTAGTACTTCTTTTGGGACATTCATGGAAGTCAGTCAATGCAGAATAATGAAGACTACTCTTTTGATGTTGGATGCTATGCTCAAAGCTTACTTCGGGTAACCTTGCTATCCGGACATTCATGTAGCATGTTACAAGTTTTGGTATGTCTCTTCGGTTGATACTGAAATTGATGATAATCAAGATTTGGTCTTGGTTGTGGCATTCCTATCAGCTTCGGAATATATTTCATGTAATTCAAAGTTTGCTATCTTTTGATAATTATGTTATGTAATGAATCTATCTTATGTATGACCTATTTATGGGTCCCTTGGTAACGTGATAAGAAGATCTTTTGTGCGACCTATCTTTTGGGTCTAGTGCTAGCGTGCAAGGCCTTATTGAATATCTCAAGGTTGTTCTTCATGCCAACATGTTTTGTGGTGATCTAATTCAAATTATATTTGGCCGACTTGGAAGACTATGAAGACATTGTGTCTAGCCGACCTAGGAGATTATGAAGATATGGAATGGTATAAGTAAAGGTTGTTTTTGTCCGATGAAATGAGAAGTGTGGAGTATGATGTGTGTGAGCAGATAAGAGGGTGTGAAGGAAGAAGTAATTTGTTTTGCAAAGTTTGTGCGAAGAATTTGTGCAGAAGTTTCTTGATCAGATCTGCTGCAGACAGATATTGTGCTCTTAACTGGAATTGAATTCATGCATATATAGATGGAATTTCATCAGTTCACTTTTGTCAGTGAGACTATTTTGTAATCAATTGTATTAATTGGGCAGTGAGCCCACCGACAGTGAGCCTTACCTGCAGTGAGCATTTTGGCAGTGAGCCTTCTATAAAAGTCACCTTAACCGGTGTTTTATGATTGAGAATTAGCATTCTCTGTGGTTTTTCCTTTCTTGGGTTTCCACGTAAATTTTGGTGTTCATTGTGCATGGTGTTGTTATGTGCTTTCATGTTCATTACTGTTAGATGATTATCTGATTGATTTAAGTTTGCTCCAGACTAATTAAGATGAGAAAATTATTTTATGATAACTGATTCATCCCCCCCCCCCTCTCAGTTATCCGGACTGTTCAACAATTTTCTCACTTCATTTTGGAGAGCTTTTCGAAGGATTTTCTGGTTTGTGGGTTTGGAAACCTTAGGGCACCAGTTTCGGTAGTGAAACTATATACCATAGCTGGAGATTGTTGAGGAAGTCATACAAGCTTTGTATAGAGGCGATTAATGCAAATTGGTGGGTCTTTTCGATGATCATATTGGGCAATTTCGATTGTATTCAAGGTTGAGCCTGTGCAAGGGTTTGGAAGTTTAGCCAACATCATTCTTTGGCTGCAAGGCGTAACCCTGGATTGTGAGTATTCTAATTGCATTGATTTCTCTTATTGTCTGAACATTCAATCTTCAATGAAGACGTCTTGAACAGAAAACCCTAGTCGCTGTGGTTTCTGTGCATTTTGGGAGAGGACGTGTCTTGGTTTTGGAGAAGTTTGGAGCCTTGTGACTGTCGTGTTCATCTCCATAAGGGTCAACTCAGCCTAGCAACCCTTGTGCATGGTTTACCCAACCCTAGTCACTCATTTGAAGGCGCTAGAAGCAAATCATTCTGTTCGCAGCCTCCTGTAGCAATATACAGACCTGTACGTCATGTGGGAGTCCAAGTCTTTGGCTGTGTGGGCATTTAAGGGGAGTCTGCTGTTTGGAGAAGACGTGATAAGCATATCTGGAGGTAGTTCTTTCATGTGGGCGAATTTTGGATGAGTTACAAGCCACCACGAGTTTATTCCTGTCTTGTGTGACTTCACACATTAGCTCAAGTTCTTGTTTCTGCTGCTGTTGTGGTCAGAACAGCAACCATTGCCAGGTTCTTTGTTGTTTCTAAGCCTTGTAATTGCTGTTGTTTAATCTAAGCACTGTACGGGTGAATATGCTTAAGAAATGGGCACACAATCTGCTGTTAGGAGTCTTTACTGCTGTGCATGTATTTCAGATTTAACTGTGTTCAGAAATTATCATTAAAATCTGATTATTTCTGTTTACTGTGCAATGACAGTACTAGTCTAGTGAGTCTTGAATGAAGAACTTGTCATTATAGTGCTATTACAGTCCTTGTTGATAGTGTAAGAGTGATTACATTGCTGGTTATTGTAAAACACAAAATCTAAAAGTGTCCAGTCACTGTTCTTGTTTTCTCATCTATTTCCTTTATATGAATTGGACTTCATGCACAATATTTACCATTGTTTGATAAAACGGAGTCTATCAAACTAAAACAATCGGAAAAACTCTACACCTCCTGGAAAGGATCATTACATCGACAGAGCTCTTCACTTAAATGCCAGATCAATACACACAAGCATAGTTTACATACTCAGATTCGGAGAGTACTCAACAAGGCCAAAATTTTTGACTCGGCAAATACTCGGTGACTTAAAAAGTATTAAAATATAATATATTGAAGAAAATGCCATTGTTATACATATATTTATATTATCATTGCATATCTTAATAATAAATATAATAATAGTATATATTAAATAAATATAATAATAGTATATATAATAAATATATATAATAATAGTATATATAATAAATATATATTAAATAAATATAACAATAGTATTTTTCCATCACGGAACAGTGCCGTGGAGCTGAGCCAAGGTTGGATTCCGAATGGATTGTAGTGTAAGCCAGAAGATTTTGGGCGCACAAGCAGTGAAATTGTGAAAGAACTCAAGGACCAAAAACGCAGGGAAAATTGCACAGAAATAGAAGCCTCGATCGCACCAAAAAATGAAGGGAAAATCGCAGGTGTGTGATAATATGTAAAATTGAGGGTTTAATAGAACAAACACAGTTAAAAACGCAGTAAAAAGACTGAAATTTCCGTGCTAAAATGCATGAATAAGTCAGCGATTAATCAGCGACAGTGATCCGCGAGTAAAGGTAGAAAATACTTGTTTTCATAAAAAACTGGCAGTTAATTGGGAACTTGGCAATTAATCATCGATTATGTTGTAGAAACCCTAGTTTCCCCTATTCTCCGAATCTGACGGTTTTTTGAATCTTTTCTGACGTTTTTGGTTTTTTTGCAATTTTTGGGTTTTTAAGCAATAAATGAAATGGTACGATTTTGCTTGAAAATAATTATAAATTCTATAAAATGCTAAATGGCCAACATGCATAGGTAATACAAGAAATATTGAAGGCGTATCTTTATTTGTTCAACTGGAATCAATACAAATAAGATCTGGAAGCATGCAATGATAAAATAAGAATTTTTTATTGAGAAAACCTGGTAAACCAGCAAGCTGTTGTAGATCAAAATCTGGTACGGCTGAGTGTGTTTCTCCTTTCTCCTCCCGTCTGGTAAACCCTAATGCCTTCTAGAACCCCAGCGCCCTCAGAGAAACAAACTGGAAGACAAATAGCAAGGCGTTTCTCTAGCAGATGAAAGTACGGCTCAAGGACAGAAGGTACGGCCTGCAGCAAGGTACGGCCTGTCAGAAAACAGCAACAAGAATGTACGGCCTCCCCTGAAATCAATGTCCAAGCCTCTGAAGATGGTGCGCCCAGATGAATAGATGATTTCTGAGTGCAAACACTGAAAGAACTCTGAAGATTAAATATTCTCTGAAGATCAATGATTCCTCCTGAATGAAGAAACCTCTGCTGCAATAAATCAAGTGGTATTTCACACCCTCTGAATTGCTTCCGATGGAGATGGCTCGTTCCCCAAGGAATTCGAACTTGAAACCCTAAAGTCTCTTGCTCAAATCAAAGTTGATCAGTTCTCAAAATCAATAATCACATAATGGCTCAAAACCCAAGGCAAATGCACTAATATGCTCAAAAGTGCGATTTCCTTAATAATAGGGTTTTAATAAAATATTCAACTTTTAATCTTTTAATTTCTCCATAGTCTCAGCCAAATATTTTAATATAAATTTAAATGTCAATTTGGCCCCTTTCCTGATGATGGCGCACCCCTCAAGAAGAATCACTTAAGTTATAATTTAATATTATAACTTTATATTATAATCATTAAATAATTAATATTTAATTAATACAATTAAATATTAATATTTCTCGTTACTCATCAGATGACTATTCGTTGCCGAGAACACGTAGTGATTACGAATCTTTGCCAAAAATCTTGCTAAAATAGGGGGTCCCATTGTGCCGAGGCTTAAAAATAGCAATTGCAAGAAACCTCGATTGAGCCCAAGCGAAAGCCCGACCAAACTCTAAAGCTGAGCCAAACTCGAAGTGACCCTCTATCCGGTCTATCACCCTCACGAGGGGTGTGATGAGCCAATCCTATACTCAGAGATGTCGAAGGGACATGACATATGTAAACTATGCACCGCAGTATCTTTTAACTCTTTTTTATAAATAATAATGACGAAATCTATGGAATCACTAAATCTTTAAATCTAAGCTGCATTGAAGGGATTAAGGGAAGACTCCTTAACATTGTTCCTTTCGAGTAATGATCCTATGTGACAGTCCATGTTAAGAAAAGAGTATCCAATACTCTGAGTATTTAACATAGCTCCCCATACACAAATGCAGTTCATCTCTAGTTAAGAAGTTCCATTTAACAAACTTCTCTGAGGTGGCAAGTACAAAAGAAGCTAGTGCTAGATCTAACTCTTCCATAGAAGTTTCAGTAATGGGTAGAAGTAAAGCGTCAATTACTAGATGCTTCTAGATTGATATAAAAGAGTTCATGTAGATTATTTTTATGTATATTACCATTCAGATAATCATGGAAACAGAATATCAAATGAAAGTTATGCTAGGGAAGACTCCTGGTTCATCTACCAATCTGTGGTCTAGTTCTAAGTTAATGCGCTTACAGCCTTGAAACCATGGTGGGTTCAATTACTCGATACTTCTAGACTGATATAAGAGTTTGTCTAGATGAATTTTTAGGAATGACCATTTAGAAAATCATGAATACAGAAAATCAAATGAATGTTGTACTTGTGCTAAAGAAGTGCCCTGGCCATCTACTAATCTGTGGTCTAGTTGTAAGTTAAAGCACTTATAGCCTTGAAACCCTGGTGGGTTCATGCTCCTTTTGGTAATGTGGCACTTCAAATTCAAATTTGAACTGCAGATCGATACCCTCTTCAAGTGATGCATTGAAAGCTTCTTGCATTTATTTTAACTGTAAGTAATGTCATTACTTGATTAAAACCATATATTTTGTTTGTTTTCAATTCTACCGTATAATCATCTAAATTTTAACCCTTACTGCAATCACAAATTACTAGAGTTCTAACAAAGATTCAACCAATTTAGGTTAAGTTTCAAGCTCAATAAGAAAAGCCATTCTAGGACTCCTATACAACTAGATTTCTTGTTCATATGCATTTATGAAATTATGTCTATAATTTGAGTAGTAAAGAATTATTTTTCTTTATTTTTTCCTAATACAACTTACTGCCGGTTTGGCTCTTCTCTTTGTAAGTGGGAAAAGTCTGGTGCCAGCACCACCTCCAAGAATAACAGATACGACTGTCCTAGGATCTACCCTTGGTGTTTCTGAAGTATTTACCTGCATATTGACAGATATACATAAGTTTCAGAAGAAAAAATTTGGCACCATCCTAAGTTATTAATTGAATGTACCAAAGAAATTTGATAGTTTCCCATAATGCATCAAAATCGAACTTTTCTTACTAAATGTAATTTTAAAACCATAAAAATCTTTAAAACCACTAATGGTTCTCTTTTCGACACTATAGTTCCATTTTAAATGATAAATCAATTCCAATTTTTTTAAGGTACGTCTAGGTATTGTTATCATAAAAAATGGAGGGTACAATCCCCTTTTCATTTTAATCATCATTATCTTGGTTTCATCAACATTAATGACAAGTTCATAATTCTCATAAAAAATTTGAAGAACACTAGGTGTTTGTTGGATGTTGGTGAGAATTTTTACAAAGAGAACAATGTTGTTAAGAAAAGTATCACAATGAGCCCAATCATGTCAATAATAATGCATCCCTTGTCACTTAAACATTTCTAGTGTTTTCAATATAGCTAGTAAAAAGTAGTAGAGAACCTAACACCCTTGCTTAATGTCATGTCCCATTTTTAGAACTAAAAGAACTAATAATATTTTAAGTGGGCCCAGTCACTTTATTTTTGAATTGGCAACTTAAATAATATTATAAGTCCTATATCATGTTTAATAAGTGTTTTTAACATTTTATTCAAAATGTAATTCAATTGGCAACTTAAATAATATTATAAGTCCTATATCATGTTTAATAAGTGTTTTTAACATTTTATTCAAAATGTAATTCAAAAGGCCCTTTGGATGTAATTTTAAAATATTTCTAAATATTTGGAGGGATAAGTACATTAAAATAAAAATGAAGTAAAAGAGAGGACCCAAAGTAGGTGCCCATAAAAGAGAGGTCAAGGCTCAAAGAAAATAATTTGATTTGTCATTTCATTATTCCTTCCATTTTGGAGAATTCAAAGATGAAAACCCTTGGTATTGGAAATCTGGAGGTCAAAAGGTCTCTTGGCTTTCCATAGTTGGATTTGGAGATTGTTGTACCCAAAATAAATTTTTGCTTCAAAGAGACATTTTTTAAAATGATCTAGGTCATGTAAAAATGTTGTCAAAAGTATGTTTTAGGTCAAACAGAATGTAGGCTTTTTGTGGGTTTGTGTCAAGGAACATATGTGCAAAATTCTAAAAACTTAAAAATTAGGGTTTCAAACCCCTGTTTTTAGGAAAACCCTTGAAAATAGGACCTTCCCAGAAACAATTGAAAATGATTTTGATAGGATTAATCAACTTCATAATCACACCGGTCAAGTCAAAATCACCAAAAAGTTTGTTTTACTCTAGTGGGTCTATTTTCATTTTTTAGGAAGAAAGTTAGGACCTCTGCAGCCATTAATGGCATAATAGCCCGATTACCAGTGCTGAAATCCTAAGTCTCAAAAGGTTCAATGAAATTCGTAAGCGGAAATGCTCAAAAGATGCTGCAACGTGGAGGATTTTCAAAAGTGAAAAATGTTGAAAAATTGGCTAAGTCACGGAGAATACATGCTATCAAGAGGAGGCTAAGAGTCGTACCTTAGTCATTTTCAACACCCATAAGCCTTGCCCGGCCGGTGGTGATTTTCTAAAGATGTACTGCCGTTAAATTGTTGTCGCCAGCTATGGGTATGTAGGAGTGTTTCTTTATCACAAACTCAGGCGTTCACCGGAGCGACCACAGAAGCGACTTCGGGATAACTTTCTGAATCAACTTCAGGCAACCGAAATGACCGAAACAGCTTCTGAATCAACTTTCGGAACATCTGAGCGACCACGAAGCGTCTTGAGCGACCACGAAATGACTTCGGAACAACTTTGAATCAACTCAAAGCGTCTCGAGGAATGACCCCAAAATGACTTAGGAATAACTTCGAATCAACTCATAGCGTCGAAATGACCCCAAAATGACTTGGAATAACTTTCACGAATCAACTCGAGCGTCTCGAAAGCGACCTAAGCGACTTGGAATGCTTCTGAATCAGCGCTCGAGCGTCTCGGCTCTTCGTGGCTGAGAACAACTTTGGATAACTTCGAGGAATGTTTTGAAACAATCTGCGGCAACTTCGGAACAACTCTAAATCAACTTAGAATATCTCTAAATTAACTTGGAACATCTCGGAACATCTTGAATCATCTCAAAATCATCCCACAACAGCTCACAATGCATCAAATTGCATCGAACGACATTCAAAACCCTAATTTCCTATATTAATTGAATAATACAACATTATTTGATTAATTCACATTTCATCATTCTCGACAAATTGAATAAATACCGTTTATTTAATAAAGTCTTGAAAAATCCTAATTCTACTATTAATCAAATAATACAATGTTATTTGATTAATTTGCATTTCATCATTTCGACTAATTAAATAAATTACCTTTATTTAATCAAGTCCTAATCTTATCTTATTTCGTCTTGATTAGTCAAACGACATCGATTATTTGATTACGTCACTAATCCACCTTATTCCTCAAAATTAATTGAATTATTAATCATAATAATTTAATTATCACATTTCCCTCCAAAATTTGAATAATTGAATCAAATCGAATCAAACTATTCAAATTGGCAAAAATCAAAATCAAATTGAAATGAATTAATTAATTAATATTCCTCACCCACTTTTTTGATTGAGGAAACCATGGATTGTTAACTAAGCAATCTATTTTGCTAACAAAGCAATCAATTCTCCTAACTCAACCATCTAATTCCTAACTCAACCCTAACTGATCAATCAATTGCTAACTAAGCAATCAAAATCCTAACTAGCCAATCTGTTCTTCAATCACCCTAATTGTGCAATCAACTTTGCACAATTTCCTCATGTTTAAATCCTCTCAACTCCTTTTGACCGTTGATCTAGATTTCCTCTAACGCGATCTTGACCGTTGATTCAAAATTGTTTTTTCTATATAACAAGCCTTTCTCTTCACAAATTATGATCAGAATTTCAACTTACCTTATGCAACGAAGTGTTGTCAAGATCACCATTGAGAGAGCTTCATCATTTCTTCAAGAACAAGCATTGATCATCAAGATTTTGTGTACAAGCAATGGAGACTTTGCACTGATACGAACAACCCAACATCATGCAAATACACTCCAACATGGGATGGTAACCTTGTCTTTTGTTATTTGAATTCATTTTGTTAATCTTAGGATCTCATTTCATTCAAATAGCTCAGATTTGTACATTTCATGAGTGATGGAATAGAATAGATTAAGTGTTTTTGAATTAGATTAGTTTCTGATTTCAGTCTTGCACTTTGATCTTGATTTTGTATTATCGTTTTCCTGATGGATTCCTTCCCCCTCACACAACAACAATGCCCAAGACAATCACGATGCATGGCGAATGCGACGCATGGAGAAATGAATATTTTTCAAAGGAAATGATAAAACTACAAGCTAAAAGAGCCCCTACTGGCCATAGGCGCCGTTGAATTCCAAGGGTCAAATGCAATCATCAACTTTCACCAAGGTAGTCATCTCCTCCATGTTTCTACTAGCTTTCTAGCCCATTGTCAAGCAAGGTCACCTGATTCAATGGATCTCTATTTTGGAGGCACATTTTGTAATTTAAGTTCACTTTTAGTTTAGTTTCAGTCAACCGAAGTAGACTTCCAGTTGACTGTTTGTTTAGTTTCAGTTAACTAAAGTAGATTTCCAGTTAACTACCTGCTCACCTACTTTTAGTCATAGGAATAAATCTTGTCGATTGATTGGCAAGAACTGATTGTTAACTCAAGGAGACTTTAGGGTTGCCTACTCCTTTGAGTTCTACAAATAAAAGCCTTTTCTCCTTATTTTTTCAACCTTTATTTAGTATGCAAAATTGTTGTGGCATTGTTGCCACAAGCTTGCAAGTGCATATTTGTTCACTCTTGGATGAGAGTTATTTGGTTTTGATAAGCAATTGTGTATGATTTTGTACCTTTGTTGTCCCAAATCTTTGTAATTCGTTGAGAAAGTTTGAAGATATTAATCAAAAGGCACATGCAATTTGATCTAAAGATTCGAGTTCTTTCAACGTCTTGTTCTTACAATTTATTGTTTCAATCTCCCCCTTGGACAGGTGCCATCACCTCCTTGAGTATTTTGTTGTTAATGATTGTTGTTTGATGTTGTGTAATGATTTTCTTTCAGCCTACACTTTGGACAAGTGTCATCACCTCCTTGGGAATCCTGTTAGCCAATTCATCGTAATTTGTTGTTTCTAGTGAGTTGTATCCCAGCCTATACCTCAGATAGGGGTTCCTCTTCCTTGGCAATCCTGAGATCCATCTTACCATAAAGAGTGATTGCTTGCATAAAGCCTTATTCCAGCATAGATCTGAGAGTTCAGAGCCTCAAACGCATTCTAAGAGACGGTCAATCCAAGTAATCCAACCAATCATTTCCCGCTCCTATGCCCTCATGCTCTATTTACCTTGAGGAGATAGGATAGATTAAAAGCTAGTTTAGTTGTAGTTAAGATCTGCAGAAACCAGAGATAACCTTAGCTGCAACGCATTGTGTTTATACACCCTTGTGTCCTACTCGCTGAGTAAAAAAGATAGGAACCTTTAGTTAGTTTTACCTTTACGCAAACACCAACAAACAAGAGGGAGCTTCCCCTCCATAATTTGTAGAGCAGTCATCACGCACTGTGCATAGCTGTCTATTTCCAATAAGCACTCTAGAGGTGCTAATTGAAACACCAACAGTTTTCTAGCGCCCCCACTATGGGGTAACGAGGCATAAAACTTCAAGAAAAAGCTAACACTTTATTTCACGGGAATGATCCTCTGGCATCCGATTGCATGATCCATACAAGAAGCAATGGATGGTAACAACAATAATGTTGGCAAGAGACGTCCACCTTCATTACCTTGGGGTAATAACATTGGACCTTTGGCTTTTCAGGTAAATCATGAGTTACCTAAAGGGTCGAGGAAGCACTTTCCCCAATTTTACGATGATGGAAGTCAACACCGAGATGAATATTTTGTTGCATTCACAACGACCTGCGCCATCTTGCATGTGCCACATGAAGAGATCGCAGTGCGTCTCTTTGTGGAGACTCTTGTTGGGAATGCTACGGACTGGTTCAATCACCTGAAGCTAGGCATTATTACAAGCTGGGCAACTATGAGCGAGAAGTTTTTGGCGAAATTCAAGCCCGCCAAAGACAATCATTTGTTGTTCGCCCAACTTGTAAATTTAAAGATGGAGCACAACAAACACATGAGGGAGTTTGTGGCAAGATTTGATAGTCTTGTTGCAAGAATTTCTTCCACATTCAATCCATCACCAAAGATTCTGATGAGTTGTTTCATAAATGCTCTTCCATCAGAGATAGCCTTCTTCGTCAAGACAGCAAAAGAAACAGAGTTGAAGAGTGCACAAGAAAATGCCATCAAGTTGGAGGATGATATGATCACTTCAGGCTTGATGAAAACAGATTTTGTCAGATCTCTAGCTTAGCAATCGTACCAGCCAAAAAGAGACAATTTTCAGCCACGGTTGCCAACACCTCCATCAAGACCAATGATTGAAGCTACACACAATGCGGTATTTTACTATTTCCATGACACTAATGAACATACCAGATTCACGTGTTCTGAGAATCTGAGAATGACCCAAATCATGGGATATGTTGAAGCTACTCCCAGTTCTAGTTTTGTACCAATAAGTTCAAACGTTGTCTTACCATAGACGGACAACTTCAATAGCAACTCCACAACAAAATACTTTGAACCTATTATTAAAGAAAAAGAAAAAGCACACCATCAGTACACTCTTGCGGTGAATCATGAAAATGTTTCATCGCCCATGTTCACATGTGCTCAACACTTCAAAGCACAGAAAGAAAAGGAAGAAAGACGGAAATCAAATGAAATGGGTGAAGAGGTGCCTTCCACTTCCAATCCCAGATCTCCATAGAAGAACGCTATGCCAGTTGCTCAAGATCCGTTTTCAGCAAATTTTGACATCATAGCTTCCATGACGAAGACTAAGGTACAAATCTCTCAACTGGTATATCTTCAGGACCATCTAGAACAACTTGATCAGATTCTAAATGTTGTGAAGAAGCAGGTTGTGCTCAAGTCATCTGTTCCAGCAGGAGCAAAGCCTGAAACAGGTCCTGGTAATTGTGTGACTCTGTCAGAGATAGAAACTGAAGATCAGAACATTGCTTGTTCTAAAAAGAGACCAACATAAGACACAAGGTCATGAACAATACAGTTCAATGGAGGTCATTCAACAATAGTTTCAGAAGCAGGGGAATTGATCATCTCCCCCTACAGGACAATTGCACTCATTTGTGCAATTGGAATTCACTAAAGCTGAGAAAGAGGTGCTTCTGTTAAGCCTTAGAGATGTTGAAGACATGGGAATCAAACTCTTATGTGTTAAAGGTGATCTAGAGCTGATCGACGAGCCGGTCAAAGGATATTTCCAGGTTAGAAAAGATCACCTACGACATTATAGAAATCGAGTTCGGAACTCAATCGATTGGTTTGAAGAGTTCAACATC